>JAVJAQ010001608.1:0-305000 GCA_032362365.1 Zygogramma bicolorata
ATTACAAGATCGTTGCATAATATACTATTATTTGTTCCTTGATAACTCGCCCTTGCGATTTCACATCTTTTGAACCGTGCTCCTTCATTTCTGGTTCTTCCACACCGTTTTTCAACTTACCGAGTCGCCATTAAGTGGAAACCTCATCATCTCCTCCCTCACACCAGAATTCAATTTGTTCCGTCTATTCCCAGTAGGAGGTATCACGTGAACCGAGTGAAAACCACTAATTCAACATGAAGCGCCGTCAACGTACCAATTTAGGCACTCAACAAGCTAATTGAAGCAGCTTCCCAGCGCGTTTTATTGAACCATCATCCGAGTCCGAAACGATCTAGACACATTAATTTATAGAGCGTTATAATAATCCCAGAGGTTCTGTTAATTATTTGTTTTGAAGTCTTGAATTATTCGACATGTCATTTGAAGAAAAATTCGAGACATTCATATGTTGCAGATGATATACTTATCCTTCTGAACTATCAGCAATCGTTCAATCTTGGTTGACGCGACGGGTACAATCTTCCCGCCCTTTTGATGCTGATCTGGAATCCTGTCGAACTTCTCTCCGAATGCCTTGCCGAGGTTCCCAACCTTCAAAAATTATTAGTTCCCAACGAGACGGCCCAAAAACTAGGTGCCATTTTATTACTCTAGAGACCGTGTAAAAAGTATGGGGAACGACGTAACTAAGACTTTTGGACCACTGCCGTCAATTTCTGGTGGCCCGATTTTCCGCCATAATTAAATAAACATTGCATCTGGAAACGTCATTTTGTATAAAATTATTACTGACGGCATACTGTTTATATTAACAGTAGTAGTTAAAAATTAAATTTAAACTTATTGCCGTCAAAAAAAATGGCACCGGAAGTCAGGAAAAATTTTGAAAATTTGAAAGTTGAGTATCCATTTTAGTATCAAATCATTATTGACGGCAATAGCATAATTTATTATACTTTTTGATGTTATTTCGTGTTTTATTAATGCCGTCAAAATTTACTGGCACCGGGGTTGAAAAAAAGGGTGGTCACCCCAACCTCGGGCACCCTGGGTGCAGAATTTTTGCATAGTGTTTGGCACTTACAAAAAAATTATATTTCACATCAAAATCAATAAAAAAACGATTTAAAGTTGGTGCCGTCAAAAAAAAAAGTAAACGAAGTCAGAAAAATTGTTTATTTACGTCTAGTAGAGGTACTATTTTTGTATCAAATTATTATTGACGGCAGTTGTAAAATTTATTTTATTTTATCATGTTATTTGATTTTTTATCATCGCCGTCAAAATTTGGTGGCCCGGGGGTTGAGAAAAGGGGGTGGACGGCCGCCTTTGATGCTTGCAGCCTAAAATATTAAACTAAAAATTCGGAAAAAACGAAAAAGTCAGGAAGACGGCCTTTTTCTAAGTAAATTAGTTAAAGAAATTGCGTGGATTAAGAATCTAGGAATCTGAACACCTACCGAGGGGTGCTATTATTTATAAATAAACTAATTCTAACAAAAATAATTTTTTTTATAATTTTTTTTTTCATTTTTAATCTGCAGACTTCTACAAGTTTATTCTTCCAATTTAATCTCTTCTGAAAATGCCATCAATCCAGCATTAATAAATGCTTTTGTTTACAAATAGCCTGACGTCAAAGATACTCGAACTTTGTCTTCTAAAAGTGAAAAGTAAAAAACTAAAACGTTTTAAAGTCAAAAATTTTAGCGTCAGGCTAATGTATCTGAACCTTCCTAACTGAAGATGTGCGTAGCAACTGGTAGCAAGCGTGGTACTACGGTGTACTGCGGCCACTCGGACAGCTGCCTTCTCCATTCTACTCCTCTCTCTCTCTCTCTTTTCATCATTCCCCCTTTTATTTGAGACCCTAGCACTCTCAACATCTTTTTCAAATCTCTACATGGAGAGAAGAATTTTTTTTCAGCACCTACAAAACTTTTTCTACACATAAATCCATTTATAGGTTTCTTTTTTTTTCAAAAACATCAAAATTTTAAATTTTTTTAACGATACTGTTAATTATTAAAAAATAGTTTAATTTCTGTCCTAAACATGTGGTTTCTGTTTTTTATAACTTTTCTTTTAAATATTTCAAGTGCCATAAAAATATTTTTGACGGCGTATCACGTCTTGTACGCTATAAACTTTTTTTAATTTTAATAGCCGTCGGTGCCATTAAAAATTGACGGCACAATAATTTATAATATTGTATTCTCAAGTAGTTTAATAATATTAAAAAAAATTTTGTAATGAAATAATACTAAAACCCTATTCAACGTAAGGGGTTACCACCCCCTTTTTTCAACCCCGGTGCCAGTAAATTTTGACGGCATTAATAAAACACGAAATAACATCACAAAGTATAATAAATTATGCTATTGCCGTCAATAATGATTTGATACTAAAATGGATACTCAACTTTCAAATTTTCAAAATTTTTCCTGACTTCCGGTGCCATTTTTTTTTGACGGCAATAAGTTTAAATTTAATTTTTAACTACTACTGTTAATATAAACAGTATGCCGTCAGTAATAATTTTATACAAAATGACGTTTCCAGATGCAATGTTTATTTAATTATGGCGGAAAATCGGGCCACCAGAAATTGACGGCAGTGGTCCAAAAGTCTTAGTTACGTCGTTCCCCATACTTTTTACACGGTCTCTAGAGTAATAAAATGGCACCTAGTTTTTGGGCCGTCTCGTTGGGAACTATATGGTTGAATGCAAATTCTGTTGGCTCGTCTGATGTTTGATTTAAGCCTCACAGGGATTTCGCCTGAGCTCGATGGAAAAACATAACGGATGAGTTAGTGCAGGGGGACACGACGATAAATAAAAAATTTATCAAATGAACCCTTCTCGGTTTTCAATTGAAACATCATGTTATAGGTTATTGTTAGAAAACCATACAGCCGACATGAATAGAAGAAGAAGAGGGCAGGAAGTGACAGAATGAATTGGATGAGCTCTTTCGTACCTCGTCTTCTGAATGAACAATCGGTCACCCTCCAACCTAAAAGTAGGTTAGACCCCAACCAGCAAAATTGTTTTATAATTACGTGATGCAGCAACAGTTTTATTTTTTTGGTACTCTATAACTACTTCAATAATGCTAATGGATTATATACAGTGTGTCCCTAGACCAGTGGGACAGTTCAATATCTCTTGAACCAATAGGAATTTTCAAAATATTTTAAGTTCACATTATATCGCATTATGAGAGCTAACTTCAGGAATAACTATTTTTTATACGAGGGGCGCAAGAAAGGCTCACGAAATCGAACATCAATTTTTTCAAATGGAACACCCCATATATTTCAATATATCTGAACTCTCATTCCTTTAGGCTAATTATTAGTTTTTTATTTTTGAAAATCCGACAAGGCGTTGCCAAGTTATACCAGTGTTTCATGAAATGCAGACATTTTTTCAGACAAATCCATTATTCATCCTACGAAGTATTTTTGGAATCATTCAAGACTGTTTGTAGTCGGTAGCATATTCTATAATATGGAATACTCACCTTCTTCGAGAGTTATACAGGGTGGTCAGGAATATTATATATAATTTTCACGAAATTCAAACTTCTCATCAATTTTTCAAATAGTGCACCCTACAATATGAATTATTTTATAGCCCATTGGTGATTTGATTGCTTATGGTCAATGGTTGTGAAAGAGACGTGTGAATTTCATCATCAGAAAATACAAAAAAAAATCATCAAACTACGTATTCTAGTGTGATTAAATATATAAGAGTCCCAACAAGAAACTACCTTCTTTACGAATATCTAGGCACGATAATCTCCAGTAGATGTCTGAAACCGCCCCTGATAATTTCACTCTGAATGTTCAAATCGCCTTCAGTTTATTCAAAGACATGTAATTTTTTTTTAATTTTTTGCAATACTTGCATTGTTATACTTCAATAACAACCTTCTGCAAATGCTCCAAATTGAACATTTGAGTAGTATATTCCTCTATAGGTAATCACTTTTGTAACCCTGGTGAAACAAATTGATAACCAAAATTTTCTTCAAGCTTGTGAATCCTTTACACGATCGAGGATAAATTAATAACTCAAGCAGTCCGGGGTGGCTCTGGACAAACGAGAGCATGTCAGTTATATGACATGAGCGAACGTCACAAGAAATCATGTGATGAAAAATTTCTAAATGTGCCTTGCAGCAAACGGAAGACAATTCGAACATTTATATTATTATTTTCAACCCTAATTATTTGTAAACACAGTTATTTTCTTGTTGAGACTTTGTTTAGGACAGTTGAATGAAAAAATAGTTTACTGCATTTTTCTATTTGAATTTGCTGATGATGAAACTCATATGTCTCTTTCACAACCATTGGCCATAAGCAATCAAATCGCTAATGGGATATAAAATAATTCATATTGTAGGGTGCACTATTTGAAAAATAGAGAAAAAAGTTTGAATTTCGTGAAAATCATATAATATTTCTGACCACCCTGTATAAGTCTCGAAAAAGCTGAGTATTCCATATGATAGAATATGCTACCGACTACAAACAGTCTTGAATGATGCCAGAAATTTTTCCGTAGTATGAATAATGGGTTTGTCTGAAAAAATGTCTGCATTTCATGAACCACTGGTATAACTTGGCAACGCCTTGTCGGATTTTCAAAAATAAAAAAACAATAATTTGCCTAGAGGAATGAGAGTTCAGATATATTGAAATAATTGGGGTGTTCCATTTGAAAAAATTGATGTTCGATTTTGTGAGCATTTCTTGCGCCCCTCGTATAAAAAATAATAATTCCTGAGGTTAGCTCTCATAATGTGATATTATATTATTATTATATTTTGGAAATTCCTATTGGTTCAAGAGATATTCAACTGTCCCACTGGTCTAGGGACACACTGTATATCAGACGTGCCGTTAACACAATACAAATTGTAGGCAATGAAAGTTTTTTTTTATCAATTTACCATAGATATTATTAGGTCTCCATATTGACGATAAGTTGAAATTCAATGAACATATTGATAATTTATGCAAAAAATTGTCTACCGGATGCTATGTCATCAGGATCATAGCTAGAGAAGTAGGATTTGCAGCAGCTAAATCGGCATATCATGCCTATCATGCATTGGTTGAATCGCATAGAGCTCGTGGAATTGCCTCGTGGGGGGCTTGTAGCAAGAATCTCACCCAAAGGGTACAAGTCATTCAGATAAGAGCAATCAGGGCTCTTCGTAAGATCAAGAATCAGCATTTGTGCAGAGATTATTTCAAAAAGCACCGAATCCTTACCGTTACCTCTATTTTCATCTTAGAAACAACGTCATGTCTGATTCACAAACACCGTGATCAATACGTCGGAATACCAAGGATACACGTAGTAACATCTCACACAGTGCAATATAATTCATATACAACTAATGATATACAATTCAAAGATTTCCTATTCAGGAAAACACCCAGATGTTTCGAGACTATTTAATTAAAAACGTTCCGCTCATTGTTTATTCCGAGAAAGTATGCAAACGAGACGAGTTCAGATGGAAATAGGGTACGAAAACAGATTGAGGATTGAAAACAGAATGTTTTTGATCTAACAAAATTTTACAGTTGCATTCCAGGTAAAGAGAGTAAATAACAGTCAAATGAAGTATGAGACGAATTCCGTTGAGAACAGATCAACACAAAATTTATTTCAAATTATCCGAAAATGTGCTTATATCCCAAGTAGCAATTTTATATTTTATAATATTTGCTAAAACCTCTAGGAGGAACAAATTATAAAATTGCATATTCTCAGAAATGTTTTCAATGTGTTTATAAAACAGCTATGAGTAGGAAATTGGCGGCACCGTTTTATAAAACAGTCTTTATTAATATTTTGTGAGAACTTTTACAACCACTATATAACAGTTTTTTTTTCAATCGGCAGTTCCAGTGAATTTTTCTCAACACTGTTTGAAAGCAGTTATATAAAGACTCCCCGTACTGCACCTTTGCAACATATCAAGCGAAAATTATAAAATATTCAAAACACAAAAAAAAGTGATGAACATGTTTTCTTGAAGGCGCAAAAAGTTTGCATTGGACAAAGGAAAATATAATAGGTATGTCACCAACTATCTCTAAACACTAACAAATAGAAAGGTTGGAGCCATTTTAATACTTTTACTTTTTTTCTTAAGCAACTGTTGAAGACATTACTTGTGCTTCAAATGTTTTTGGAAAAAAATTCACTGTGTTGCTTTATTGATTTTCTAGTCTGAAACTTGACTCAGTTTTTTCTAAATAATATAATCTCATAATATCAATGTACTTTTCATCCGTGAATATCACTATAGGTGCGATATTTTCTATTTTCAAATCATCTGATGTCAGTATTCCGGATTACTATCATTTCAAAATCACTCGTTCTATGAAATAATTTGATATCAATAGCAAGCATTTCAACGTACTCTAGCTACTATATTACACCTATAAAGCTGTTGAAAAACACTATTATCTATCGGGATGTTTTGGCTAAGAAACTTCTTCCATCGATTATAAAGGTTGAATTTCGAGAAAGTTTTGAACGAGTGGTTTGAGGGGATATATTTTCCTCTTTTCATCAAGAATAAATGAAAGCACTAGTTCACGTGAGAGAGTTCGAAGTATTTTAATTTTTCCAATACGAATTTGGTGAGTACTGAAAAGCAATCCGAAGCATTTTATGGCAAAATATATAATACTCTTCCACAAGATAGAAAAAAAATTTCAATTAAAAATCTCAAATTTGAGGTGGAGCGGGCACTTGCAAGCCGAGCATTTTACAAAATAAATGATGTTTTTGAGGCAGCGTGGTCAATTTGATGAGACGGCACCTTTGAAGAAAGTTATTTTTTTTAAATGTAGATTTTAATTATGTTTGTAAATTTTTGCGTGACGTGTCTAAACATTGTATGTGTGTTGTCTTTTCAACTCTTGTACTATTGTATGCTGAAGACCAATAAATTATTTTCTTATCTTATCTCATCATTGTTGGGTATACAGTTATTAGGAACGTTAATCAAATGAAACTGAGAAATTATGCTATAAGACGACCTCTAAAAATCAGTGTCAGCTGGTTCCTCTCAGATGCTGCATTTCATTTTTGGAGACAGCAAATATATATCCACAGAATCAACAAGTTAACAGTTATTTTATTGTTCAGGAATTGTAGTGAATATGTCATTCTATAAAATAGTTGGGAAACTACCATTACGTTGTCACAAACAAATAAGTCTGAGTTAAAATTGTGGAATCACCGCAGTTACAAACGAATTAAAAAACAGCCACAAATTATAAAATTTCATGAAAGGAATACATAAATAACATAATAGTTATTACATTTACAAGTCATAAAA
This sequence comes from Zygogramma bicolorata, assembly GCA_032362365.1. Lineage (NCBI taxonomy): Eukaryota > Metazoa > Arthropoda > Insecta > Coleoptera > Chrysomelidae > Zygogramma > Zygogramma bicolorata. The sequence goes on from JAVJAQ010001608.1 coordinate 7,386, forward strand.
TCTCATAGAAAAATGTATAAAGGACAAATTAATTCAAAAGGAAAACTTGAGTAGAGATATTCACCAGTACACTTCAGTTCAAAATATGAAAATTGGATGAAACGAGGATCCTCGTTCTCCAGTGATGATAGCCAGCTAGTGAGACAACTCAGACCTAGACGCAAGGTCACTAAGTCTTGAAAATGGCTCCGAAATGGGAGTCGAAACGTAGACAAGTAAATCTTTCCAGACGCGGATCAACCGGAAGTTCCAGCCAGCATATATATATATATATATATATATATATATATATATATATATATATATATATATATATATATATATATATATATATATATATATATATATTTGATCGGCTAGGCTTCCGCGGTCAGAAATGTTCTGGCTGGAACTTCCGGTTGATCCGCGTCTGGAAAGATTTACTTGTCTACGTTTCGACTCCCATTTCGGAGCCATTTTCAAGACTGAGTGACCTTGCGTCTAGGTCTGGGCTTGAGTTCAGATGTGTCAATGGCTCTGGTTTCGAAGTCCACCATGTAGAGGTTTGCAAGAACTGGGGAGAGGGGGGAACCCATCGGAGCTCCTTTCACTTGTTTGTAGAATTTGCCCTGAAATAGATTCTATTTCAAGCCCACTTGCTGGCTCAGATACGTAGATGACATCTCTGCCATTTGGCCTCATGGGTTTGAAACCCTACCAACATTCCTGACCCACCTTAACACCATTCACCCCAACATACAATTCACTATGGAAATAGAAAAGGACGACTCCCTCCCATTCTTGGATGTTCTCATCACGAAGTCCAACAATTCTTTCACTCACACCGTCTACCGCAAACCAACCCATACAAACCGGTACCTCAATGCCAAGTCTCATCATCACCCAGCACAATTGAATTGGGTTCTGAATTCTCTCATACATAGGTCCTTCAAACTCACCGATAACCACAATAGATCCAATGAAATGGAAAAGCTCAAATCCGCACTTACCCAGAACGATTTCTCCGATTCCCAAATCCACAAGTCTATTAAACTCCAGCAAACCCGAGATCTTCACCCTAGACCCCCGAAGGACGAACCTGAACGACAAAAAGCTTTCCTTCCATATATTCACGGTGTTACTGATAAAATAAGTCGAGTTCTGACACGACATGACATCAAAACCATTTTCACAGCTAACAACCAAATATCCACCTACCTTCGAACACCCAAAGACACAATCCCCAATGAAACCCAAGGAATATATGAAATACCATGCTCTAACTGTCCCAGAACATACATCGGCCAGACCAACCGACGAGTGTCCTGTAGAGCATATGAACACGAACTAGCAGTCCGTAATTCTGACACAAACTCAGCATTATTCCAACATCATTTAGAAACAGGCCACAAAATAGATTTCAAAAACACCAAAACCGTTGCCACAGCCAAAACCCTCCAAACCAGAATTACCCGTGAAGCCATTGAAATCGAAAAACGTCCCAACTGTCTCAATAAAGGCGACGATTCTCAAAGACTCCCCAATACCTGGAAACCACTTTTGGTCCGACATACTTCTATTCACTCCGACTTGGGAACTAATCCGTTCGAACCTCCCATCGACCGTCCGATACCTGATCCTTCCATAATTACTAATGAACCCTTAAATGAACCCTTAAATCCCACCAACCTTCTATCCTCGATCTCCTGTGATAATAGCCAGCTAGTGAGACAACTCAGACCTAGACGCAAGGTCACTCAGTCTTGAAAATGGCTCCGAAATGGGAGTCGAAACGTAGACAAGTAAATCTTTCCAGACGCGGATCAACCGGAAGTTCCAGCCAGCACATTTCTGACCGCGGAAGCCTAGCCGATCATATATATATATATATATATATATATATATATATATATATATATATATATATATATATATATATTTGATCGGCTAGGCTTCCGCGGTCAGAAATGTTCTGGCTGGAACTTCCGGTTGATCCGCGTCTGGAAAGATTTACTTGTCTACGTTTCGACTCCCATTTCGGAGCCATTTTCAAGACTGAGTGACCTTGCGTCTAGGTCTGAGTTGTCTCACTAGCTGGCTATCATCACAGGAGATCGAGGATAGAAGGTTGGTGGGATTTAAGGGTTCATTAAGGGTTCATTAGTAATTATGGAAGGATCAGGTATCGGACGGTCGATGGGAGGTTCGAACGGATTAGTTCCCAAGTCGGAGTGAATAGAAGTATGTCGGACCAAAAGTGGTTTCCAGGTATTGGGGAGTCTTTGAGAATCGTCGCCTTTATTGAGACAGTTGGGACGTTTTTCGATTTCAATGGCTTCACGGGTAATTCTGGTTTGGAGGGTTTTGGCTGTGGCAACGGTTTTGGTGTTTTTGAAATCTATTTTGTGGCCTGTTTCTAAATGATGTTGGAATAATGCTGAGTTTGTGTCAGAATTACGGACTGCTAGTTCGTGTTCATATGCTCTACAGGACACTCGTCGGTTGATCTGGCCGATGTATGTTCTGGGACAGTTAGAGCATGGTATTTCATATATTCCTTGGGTTTCATTGGGGATTGTGTCTTTGGGTGTTCGAAGGTAGGTGGATATTTGGTTGTTAGCTGTGAAAATGGTTTTGATGTCATGTCGTGTCAGAACTCGACTTATTTTATCAGTAACACCGTGAATATATGGAAGGAAAGCTTTTTGTCGTTCAGGTTCGTCCTTCGGGGGTCTAGGGTGAAGATCTCGGGTTTGCTGGAGTTTAATAGACTTGTGGATTTGGGAATCGGAAAAATCGTTCTGGGTAAGTGCGGATTTGAGCTTTTCCATTTCATTGGATCTATTGTGGTTATCGGTGAGTTTGAAGGACCTATGTATGAGAGAATTCAGAACCGAATTCAATTGTGCTGGGTGATGATGAAACTTGGCATTGAGGTACCGGTTTGTATGGGTTGGTTTGCGGTAGACGGTGTGAGTGAAAGAATTGTTGGACTTCCTGATGAGAACATCCAAGAATGGGAGGGAGTCGTCCTTTTCTATTTCCATAGTGAATTGTATGTTGGGGTGAATGGTGTTAAGGTGGGTCAGGAATGTTGGTAGGGTTTCAAACCCATGAGGCCAAATGGCAGAGATGTCATCTACGTATCTGAGCCAGCAAGTGGGCTTGAAATAGAATCTATTTCAGGGCAAATTCTACAAACAAGTGAAAGGAGCTCCGATGGGTTCCCCCCTCTCCCCAGTTCTTGCAAACCTCTACATGGTGGACTTCGAAACCAGAGCCATTGACACATCTGAACTCAAGCCCACTTGCTGGCTCAGATACGTAGATGACATCTTTGCCATTTGGCCTCATGGGTTTGAAACCCTACCAACATTCCTGACCCACCTTAACACCATTCACCCCAACATACAATTCACTATGGAAATAGAAAAGGACGACTCCCTCCCATTCTTGGATGTTCTCATCACGAAGTCCAACAATTCTTTCACTCACACCGTCTACCGCAAACAAACCCATACAAACCGGTACCTCAATGCCAAGTATCATCATCACCCAGCACAATTGAATTCGGTTCTGAATTCTCTCATACATAGGTCCTTCAAACTCACCGATAACCACAATAGATCCAATGAAATGGAAAAGCTCAAATCCGCACTTACCCAGAACGATTTTTCCGATTCCCAAATCCACAAGTCTTTTAAACTCCAGCAAACCCGAAATCTTCACCCTAGACCCCCGAAGGACGAACCTGAACGACAAAAAGCTTTCCTTCCATATATTCATGGTGTTACTGATGAAATAAGTCGAATTCTGACACGACATGACATCGAAACCATTTTCACAGCTAACAACCAAATATCCACCTACCTTCGAACACCCAAAGACACAATCCCCAATGAAACCCAAGGAATATATGAAATACCATGCTCTAATTGTCCCAGAACATACATCGGCCAGACCAACTGACGAGTGTCCTGTAGAGCATATGAACACGAACTAGCAGTCCGTAATTCTGACACAAACTCAGCATTATTCCAACATCATTTAAAAACAGGCCACAAAATAGATTTCAAAAACACCAAAACCGTTGCCACAGCCAAAACCCTCCAAACCAGAATTACCCGTGAAGCCATTGAAATCGAAAAACGTCCCAACTGTCTCAATAAACGCGACGATTCTCAAAGACTCCCCAATACCTGAAAACCACTTTTGGTCCGACATACTTCTATTCACTCCGACTTGGGAACTAATCCGTTCGAGCCTCCCATCGACCGTCCGATACTTGATCCTGCCATAATTACTAATGAACCCTTAAATCCCATCAACCTTCTATCCTCGATCTCCAGTGATGATAGCCAGCTAGTGAGACAACTCAGACCTAGACGCAAGGTCACTCAGTCTTGAAAATGGCCCCGAAATGGGAGTCGAAACGTAGACAAGTAAATCTTTCCAGACGCGGATCAACCGGAAGTTCCAGCCAGCATATATATATATATATATATATATATATATATATATATATATATACATAATTAATTTTTTGGGTTTGCTATATATATATATATATATATATATATATATATATATATATATATACATATATACATATATATTATCTTCAATAAGACATCGAAACAATCAAGATTTTTTAATTTTTTTACTTCAAATTCTTTTTTAATTTTCAATTGTTAATAAAAAACTGGAAAACCATTTTTTTTAAATTTTTGCAACAGCGATCCACTTATAGCCTATAGAGAATAACTTCATGAAGTGTATATATTATAATAGTCTGTTTCATTTTGAATTTTCAGAATGAATTTGACCTAAGCTGTCCAACTGTCAACTTGCAAGCTTCAATGAAGAGTATCTGTATTCACTGTAGATATTATGCTCTACATCAAAGTTCAAAATCACTTATATGAGAAACCGTAGATGATGAGCCGCTGGCACAAAAACGATCCAAAAGATTGCAAAAGAGTACTCAAAAATTATTGGAAACATTTGTCAACTGTACATAATATGATCAAATAAATTTAAAACTAAAATTTATTTTATTTTTTATTTTCTCAATATAACTCCTTATTATAATTTTATGAGATCTATTTGACTATATTTCTGAAAAGAAACTTCATTACAATTGTTAATTGAATAGCCAATAATGAAAAATGAAAAAAATATGCATTGAGTTTCAAAATAAGTTTCAAGGCATAATAAGATCAAAAGTTCTAAAGAAAATAAAAAAAATAAAAAAAGCATACTTGGCTACTTTTATTACATAATCGAGTATTTAAGAAAAATGGAAAAAATAATTTATTCATAACACTGAGAACGAAATATATTTTTTATAAATCTCAGAGAACAATAGAATTCAATATTTTTGGAAAAGAATGGTTCCTCAATTTAAATATTTGGTAACAACAAAACGATTGTTAGTAAATGAACACATTTTTAAGCAACAATTTATTTTTTTATTTTAAGGCTCTTATTTTTCTCTGAAAATCAGAATATCCATCAATAAGTATGTTACAAAAAAATATCAGATTTATTCACAATGTATTCGTTTTTAACAATTTTTGAACGATAACAGTTGAAACTAAGAAAAATTAAGTAGCTTTTTACCGTTGGACATCGAAAAAAATCAAGCTTCAGTACTTTTTTTCCTTTTTTTTAATTTTTGTTTTCAATTGTTTTTTTACTCCTCACTGTATTATGAGGGATTGTAGACTGGGTTTTTATATGTCTTGACCAAAAATACTACTATTACTATTCGTTTCACTAGGAGCCGAAAACTCCATTACGATTAAGTTCTTCTTCTGAATTCGAATGAAAGGAATTGCATTTTCTCAGGATATTTTCCAACGACGTAGAAAGAGTAGAGAGCCATTAATATTGAAATGTCAACCACTAGATTCAAATCTAGTGGAGCTCGTTCCTGCTCTGGAAAAAGGATTACCCGAGCTCATCAGTGGACATATGTGAATAGATCACAGGCAAGAGTTCTCATTTAACTTTAGTAATTCAAAGACTCATTACTTCGAAAGTTGAAACCAGGGACCTATGTCAATTTGACAAACAAATCTTCTTTACCGAATTAGAAACTCCGGAATTTTTGTGGAGAGAATAAAATATTATCTTGGTAAGATTTTTCTAGAAATAGCTCTCCATTTTGCTGTATATAGATATTTTCTACGTATGCTTTCTATCTGATTCAATTAGGTGATTTCTATTTAACCCATTGCCCGTCATGCTATATAGAAAGGGGTTTAGCTGTTATAGATGGGTTTTTCGTTTCTTTTTGTGAATGAATCAGATGTCTTTGAATGATATGCACACACTTCTTCCATAAAAGTTGTGATTTCTATTTTTTTATTCGGAGAAGAAGAAATGTTCCTACATAACATTTCGGATTTATTTACTGCCTTGTAGGTCATCAGAAGCTGACGAGAAGTAAAGAATTCCTTCGCAAGAAAAAGAAATGCAAGTTTCTGGGGAGGACCTTCAGCGATCGATCTCACATGGGCTTCCCATGAGAGATTATTACTGATCGTAATTCCTAGCATCGAGATACTTAAAATTTGGGTGATATTTACTCCTGACATCTGAATACCAAATAATGATAGATTAGCTTTCTTTGAGAGGAGACATGCCTGGGTTTTCTCAGCATTGAGTTAGAGTTAATTAAGAACATCAGATGATACTCCATCAACAGCCACATAGAAAGACCTATCAGACAAGAAACTCTTCAACAAAGCACACAACTGAGGAGGCAAACCATAATAACACGGCAATTTAAAAAGGAGAACTCGATCAAATGCTCTTGAAATATCGAGTGCAGCAGCTAACGTTTTTTCGAATTTGTTGGAAGAATACTGCCAAATATGAAAAACATACGCCAATAAGTCGCTGACTTGATGGCTAAATCCGCATTGTCGATCATTAATTATTATTCCTGATTTCTCTAGATATTTGATGAGCTTCATACTGATTTTTTTTTGGGCCTCGGAAATTATAGAAGGCAATGCAATTGGTCCATAAACGCAAGTTGAGTTTTCTTTTTTTTTTTAGGAACTGGTTGAACTCTTGCTGTTCTCCAGGACTTTGGAAAAATCCCCAAGTTATACGAAACGTTGAATACATTCCATTTCGGGCACACACGTTATTTCTCATATTCTGTTGGTGAAATTATTTCAGGCATATGCCTGTCAAGAGGCGTAATATTCGGGAGATCTTTTCCAGAGTAGAATATCCAACTAAACAGTGGTGACTTGTGATCCATCTTCTTCGGCAGAAGCGTTAAAAAGGGAAAATGAAAAAAAAAGAAAATTTTTGGCGACAGCTTCAGCAAATGACCAAAACGAACCAGAACCGTTTGGAAAATTAACAAGTATTGAACGTATTCTATGATTACGTGCTTCTTTAGCAGCTTCAATTGTTGCACTACACCTATTTCTTGCGTTAACATACTCAGATATCGTCTCTGAACTGGGGTTTTGGCGCCAGCAATTGCCGAGTACTCTTATTACACAGATTACAAGCTTTCGATAATCGTTATTATCATCATCAGGGATGCTACAATGGAAAGAATACAAATGATACAACTACACCTGATCAGAGCTGAACAAAAATTATTTGACTTACAATGTAAATTGAGGTTATGCGGCAGTGAAAATTGAAATTATAATTACATGAGTGACTGGAAGTGGATTTCATTTGATATCAAAATGTATTTGAAGAAACAACACTATTGAATTGTTCATACGTATTGATTAAATTCATTTTCAAGTTTAAATTTCCAATAAGCACTTCAGGAGGAACCAGGATGGACATGCAAACGCGACATTTGACGAATGACAATAATGACATGAAACAGAATCATGAAATACGGAATGAAATGTGTATTCTATTGCCCTTTACTACACTCATGTTTGCATCAATGCAGTTAAGCTAAACAGCACGTCGTGATTAAGAAATTCGCTTGATATGGAAATGTTGAAAACATTTTTGAGAAAGAATATGAGGAGATTATTTTACGTTAAACATGATTGCTTCTGAGTGGAAACAAAACGAATAGTGAGAAATAATGAAATTTAACTTTCTTCATGCAGAAACGAAGAATGATCTACTTACTCCTTTTTTTCTGTGAACAATAATTTCCATTTCTGTTCTCTCTCATGTTTTGCACGGAACTTTTCGAAAAGATCGCTTCTATACATGAATATTTCGTGCACGTATCCACTACGAACTGAAGTATTTCAGCAGGAAAGTCTAATAAAAACGCCTCGGAAAGAAAAGGTCACTGTCGTAAATACATCTCCCCTTCACTTTGAACATTCCAAATAAGCACGGATAAATCCCATGTCTTCAGAAAAGGAATTGTATTTCTCCCATTACTTTGTCCGCTGATAGGTACCTAATGCTTCTATAACATGCGGTTGTCTCTCTCCAATAAACTTTTGAACGAAACAAGTTCACGTGAAAAGGCATCATATTGAGACATTCTAATAGACAATATATTATTGTGACTCCCTCACCAAAGAGCGGTATCATCTTTCATTTTCACAGAAGCAGAAAAGAGATCTGGTGCCAACTCATTGGGAAGGACTTTTTTGTATTGTTTCATAATGTCGACTCATAGCCGTGTCTGAGTTGAATATATATATATATATATATATATATATATATATATATATATATATATATATATATATATATATATATATATATATATATATATATACCGGGTGTCCCACATTTTATGTGACAGGCAATATCTGTTTTGTTGAAGGAGATACACAAAAATGTTTTATACAAAAGTTTTAGGAGTTCATGAGAGCTATATTTTGATATAATTTTTGAATATACAGGGTGTTTGGTGTAGGTGCTACAGACCAAAATTCCATTTTTTAAAATAGAACGTCCTGTATACCATTACATATTCAGATGCTACGTTAAATTCTGATATCATTTCATGTTTGGTTTTTGAAATTCGGTTACGGCGTTGTTGAGTTATTGCTTGAAATGTAAAGTCTTGAGAACGACTATTATTTTTAAAAATATCTCATACAATTATTCTCTCTGTATCAGATCACATGAAAATTAGTCAAAATTTTGGGTGTTCGAAGTAATGATTTCAATTTTGAGTTGTGGAATCCAGTCAGGAATCATTTTGAATATGAAACAATTGCGAAATTGAAAGAGGTGTATTCGAAAACAAATCTTTAATAACAATGTAAATAATATAACTTGATATAAGTCATGAAAATTGTTCAAAGTGATGCCCATTAGATATTACACAGGCTTCGAAACGTCGAATCACTTCTCTCGTACGAGTCGCTCTTATAATATCAGGCGTAATATCACTGCACGCTAGTCAAATTTTCATTTTCAGATCATCCACAATCAAAGGAGGAGTAGTGAAAACAATATCTTTTAAATAACCCCATAGGAAAAAATCAAGCGGTGATAAATCTGGGGAACGAGCCGGCCACCGAATTGGACCCTTACTACCAATCCATCTATTTGGGTACGTTCTATCCAGATATTCAGTAACAACCTGTGAATTGTGGGGAGGAGCACCATATTGTTGCCACCAAATTCCTTGTCGTTCTGCTATGGGAATATCTTCCATCAACTGGATCAAATAATTTTCTAGAAAATGTAAATATCGCAATCCATTGAGATTTTCATAGAAAAAGTAAGGTCCTATGATGCGGCGATTGAACAATCCACACCATACATTAATACCCCAAGTAGTTTGAAAATTACTTTCGCGGACCCAGTGGGGATTTTCTTGAGACCAATAGTGACTGTTATGTCGATTCATAACTCCATTATTGTGGAATCGCGATTCATCGCTCCACAAAATTTGACTGAATATGTTAGGACTTTCATGTAATATTACCTGAATACAAGCAATGAATTCATGTCGTCGTTCAAAGTCCGTGGGTTTCAAACCTTGTACCAACTGAATTTTGAATGGGTGGTATTTATTTTCTTTCAGAATTCTCTGTACATTAGATTTACTCACACCGACTTCTTCCGCAAGAGTACGGATAGAAACATGTGGATGAATAATGATATAAGCCAACACATTGATCTCTAAATCTTCAGTTCTAACAGATCTCGTATGATGACGATGCTTTATAGTAGAAGGAAATGACCCAGTTCGCAATTTTTCTTCAACTCTCGAAAAAGTCATTCGTGACGGAATGGGTCTGTCTGGAAAATGTTCTTGGTATAGACGTTGTGCTTGACGGCAGTTTTTCTGACATTCCCCAAATATTAATAACATACCAATGCAATCACTTGGACTAAACGCGAAAGGCATACTGGAGTTTTCGCACAAAGAACACAGTTACTGTTTTGCAAAGAATCACTGAATCGAACTGACAGGTAGATACAATTCAACAACATTTGTTACTATGGCATCAACAAGCATAAGCTTCTTGATGAAATTGTGCAATATAAAGCAATTCACCCTCGAATTAGTCACATTCTCAAGAATTTCAATATTATATTCAACTGATATCGATATCGTATCGTAGAGGTGAGAATAATGGTTTGTATTCAGTAGTAGTCTAGTTCAATTTAATGAAAGATATAGACTGGATTCGTGTACGAGTAAATAAGTTTTTTTGGAACTTTATATTTAAGGAAAAGTGCAATAACTCAACAACGCCGTAACCGAATTTCAAAAACCAAACATAAAATGATATTAGAATTTAACGTAGCATCTGAATATGTAATGATATACAGGGAGTTCTATTTAAAAAAATGGAATTTTGGTCTGTAGCACCTACACCAAACACCCTGTATATTTTAAAATTATATAAAAATAAAGCCCTCATGAACTCCTAAAACTTTTGTATGAAACATTTTTGTGTATCTCCTTCAACAAACCAAATATTGCCTGTAACATAAAATGTGGGATACCCGGTATATATATATATATATATCAATATATATATATATATATATATATATATATATATATATATATATATATATATATATATATACTTAATATATACCAAAACGGAGAAACATAATGAAATCTCATTCACCAGGATGATATTTCAATCAGTTCCAGACAAGATCTTGTTCCGCTCAGAGAAAATAATCTCTTGAGCTCCTCAGTGGGCTAAGGGGGGACTTATGGAACAATTTCACCAGATACACCTACATTTCCAAATCAAATTGTAACGAGTGCCTTCAATTGTTTGACATTGCAGTGATATTTATTCTCATGACCACCAATAACCCATTCACTGGGTTTTGTCAAGAAAAGCGAGGCTGATACTGATCAATATTAGAGTTTATTCAGTATTTGTACTAACGAAGACATTAATTGCAATGGGTGCCCCACAAGAACTACTTTTTCTTTCTTTTTCTTGGCACATGATTCTTCAATTCTGTATCTTCATTCCATGATCCATACAACAGATATCAAATCATAAATCAAAGTTCTTGTACTTTTTTTTGTCAAAGCAAAATTTTGTATCACTGCTTCACACTCTAATCCTCTGGAACAGTGCATCGCAAATGAGTCTGTAACTTTTCTATTGGCGTTGCTTTTATAAATACTCATCAATATAGTTCATTTTTGGCAATTCCAGCGTGATTGTGAATCAAGAGGCTTAGGGGTATTTTTTCTGTCAAGGCTCAATAAAACGACCAGACTTCAAAACGTATACAAATTTCCAACACCTCTCTTTGTCTTTTCGAGATTTTCTCTCAACGTTACAGGATTTCTTTCATTAATCCTAATCTTTTCGAATTGTAGTTGGTTGAAAACCCAGAGAACTAAGAACTTTTTTGAATCTGAACTAGGAGAGAATCCAAAGTGTATTTTCAGGTTTCAATGAAGAATTGGAATGGAAACAAAATTCAACCCCTGAACACCCGGACTGATGCTATATCCTGTTCGTTCTGTTCGAAATACGTAACGGGAACAACACGGGCCTAGCATATTATGCACAGTGTTGATTACATTATCATATTCATAATAAACACAACAAAACACGCTCTGGATGGTGAGTTATTCTTAGTACTTTCAATTTATTAAATCAATATTTGCCCAGTTTTATTAACATTAGATTTGATTGTTTCCGCTCCATATCACGTAATAAATAAATTAGTATTCATGCCTCGCAGTTCTAGTAAACAACCAGCGAAGAGGGGAATTATATTGTACGGAAAATCGATTTTAATACCACAGTTTTCCGGATATACATTTCCTCATAAGTAAGGAGGTGATTTCTGCCGGAAATTAATATAATATTGAATAGGTGTCATGAGAAATGCAAATATGTGTGCAGTGAATAGATGTAAATGTGACGAGTAACGTATGTTTCACTGTTTTCTTAATCCAAACAAGGGAAAATATGCCCGTCCCTCCTGATTTGAAAGACGATAACTTCTGGACCAAACGAAAATATATTTATAACGTTGCGATACATGATAACAAAAGTTATTCCCTTAGGTCGAAATGCAAATAGTCAACTCGGCTTTGAAAGAGTCATCCTCAGGGCATAAACTTTTTCTTTAGATCCTTGGTACTCAAATAACTATTCCTTGGGCCTTTTGGGCGTTATCTGGTCGTTTGAGATTATTACCAGTTGATTTCAAATTAACACAATTTTCATTACTGACGACGTATGCCATTTCCTGAAATATCTCTCATTTAAACAATTTTTAAATATTGTACAAAAATAAGTGTTTGAATTAGACACATAGTCTGGAAATGGCACACGTTATCATCAATGATAAATGCACTAGAAGTCCATCATGTCATGAAGTGGAGTGTGGTAGATTTACGATGAAGAAAAACTCAAAGTCGTCTCCACAATTTGATATCACCCCCAGATAATTTTCACTAACAATTCTACAATAGAATAACCATATAAGAATAGTTAATACTGTGAAGTATAAAATTACTCACATGGAGAGGATTTTTTTTTAATGGAGAAAAAAAAATTATCACATGTTACCAATGAATGATTAGTCACAACGGCAGATTGTTAATTGTAATGAAAAAAATTAACTCAATAACAACATCTTTGCTATAAATCTATGAAGTATGGGAGGCTCGAAGCCATTATACCCTCTATTCAACATCAAAAATCTTCACATGAAAATGAAATCTTATCAAAGAGATCCGAACTGAAATGGATAAGGAGAATCGACTGTCAAGAACAATTTATAAAATCGAGATGACATGGAGCAATGGCAAGAAAACTGCACACACAGAATACAACTCATGTCCAAGGCAAACAGATCCCATACTATCTATATGCCATCTTGTTACAAATGAGAGATTATTTCAGCCGGAAAAACAATTGTCCCGATCAGCAAAGAGGTGTCAAACAACGGGAGCAGTCCAACAAAACAACAAACAACAGACCGCGGCCATGTGACGTCACACGCATCAGCCTGCTGGACAAACCAATCGTATTTCCATAAACAACAATGGTAATTTAATGAGATTATAATTGCAATTCTGAGATAAAAAATGCATGAATATACCGTTGCCCATTTCAACTGATCAGTACTTGAATCTGCTCTTCTAGTTGCTTGAATCCACAATTCACGTCTCTTAACAGCAAGAGCATTAATATTCTTTCTATTGTCGAAAATAAAAGGGAATAGATTAGTGGAAACTTCACAATCGCTCAAAATTGAGTTATAACCAAGAACAAATATTTTGAGATATGACACAAATGCACAATAAGCGTTTGTACATCCGTTCGTTTGTCCAGCCGGCTGGATTTACAACTGTCTGATTTACTGTCGTCTGTCAGATATGCCCGCGGTCTGTCATTATAAATAGCACTAATATGAAAGATCTTGCTCACTCAGCATCATGCGTGGCAAAGAAAATGGATGAGTGGTGTACTGATAACTGTCTTAATATGAATTCTGCCGAAACTGGACTTATAATGTTCAATCTGACCAAGAATATATTGGAATCTCCGTATGTAAGATTACAAGAAAAGTCAGTGCCAGTACTGCCATCTATAAAGTTTTTGGGAGTTTTTATTGACTCTGATATGAGTTGGGAACTACACGTGGACACCTTGGCCAACAGACTTGCCTCGGTGTGTGGGGTGATCAGATATCTGAGAGAACAGGTATCAGAATATGGTTTGAAACTATATTATTATGGACATGTCCAGTCAATCATAGCATATGGAATACTTTTTTGGGGATCCAGTCCAAACGCAAATAAAGTATTCATATTGCAAAAATGTGTATTGAGATGTATTTTTGGTCTTGGCTATAATACCTCCTGGAGCATAGAATCCATTCAAGCACTAGGAAGGAATACCATAACATGGTACACAGACGGGTCCAAAACTCCCGAGGGAACTGGAGCAGGAGTCTATGGGCCTCGCACCAAATACTCAGAGCCCTTGGGCCAATTCCCCAGCATTTTTCAAGCGGAAATTCACGCCATAGAAAGGTGCATTCAGCTCAATCTCGACAGGAAATATCGGAACAAGGAAATTGTGATCCTCTCCGATAGCCAAGCAGCCATCAAAGCGTTGAGTTCCTCTTGCATCAATTCGAAGATGGTTTGGGAATGCCTAGACAAACTTAACGACCTAGGCAGGAACAACAAGGTGACCCTCCTCTGGGTGCCAGGGCACGTCGGAGTGGAGGGGAACGAACAAGCAGACATCCTGGCACGAAAAGGTGCATCAACACCACTGATCGGGCCAGAACCATTCTGCGGACTTGGAAGATCTTACTTCCAAGAAGAACTCAATAAAACGGAAGAAGCAATGAGACCAACACACTGGGAAAGACTTTCAGGGCTGCGGCAGGCCAAAGATCTCCTCGGAAACTTCAACCGAGCAAGATCGAAGACACTGATTAACCTCAGCAAAACTAGTCTAAAGGCAATCACGGGATTTCTAACGGGGCACTGCAGACTCAAAGAACACCTAAGGAAGCTAGGCTTAGAGGAGGACAGCACCTGCAGATTCTGCAGAGAACATCCAGAAACACCCCATCATATCCTGATGGAGTGTTTTGCTGTTTATCACAAAAGATCGGATATACTGGGACCATTCCAGCTGACTGTGGGAGAAATACCACGAATAGATCCTCTCAAAATCCTTGAATTCCTGAAGGAATTGAGGCTTGAGGGGCTGCTATAAACGAGAACACCTCAAGATAGCAGAAGAAGATGGGGCACAATAGATCTAAGCAGGTCGCAGCGCATCTGTCACCATCCAACTCACCAATACCCAATAATAATACCTCCTGCAAGTCATATTTTGCGAACCATGAGTTATTAACAGTACCTTCTCTATACTTTTTATCTCTGGTTATTTTCGTGAAAAAGCACCAATACTTATTTTCTACAAATGCAGATGAATATTCCAATGAAATGAGTATGTTAACTCGTAACCGGGATAATCTTAGGATTCCACATCACGAAACTGCTTTTTTTAAACGAAGTACTGAATATAGAGCGAGGAAAGCTTATAACCGGCTTCCATCTCATTTGAGAGATATTGGCAATGTCCATAAATTCAGAAGTTCAGTCATTGATTTCTTGAAGGAAAAAGTATTCTATAAGTTCGATTTTTGTGAATGATTACTGTACTCTGTTTGTCTAGCAAAGTTATATACTCACCACTTGTCGACTCCGTGAGATATTTATTTGTGTAATGTTTTACTTATTATGTTGCATGACCAGTGTATCCTATTCTTTTCTTTTGACGTTGTCTATGTCCATGATGATATTATGACAATAAGGATACTCTGGTTTTAATTTCCCTACCACTTTGTCCAACATAGTGAGCAGAACAATCTGGTTGTGAACAAGGAATTCCATAAACGCCTGATTCATGGGAGATTGTTACTTTGTCTTCAGTATTGACTGTCAATTTTTAAATGGGATCCACAGTGTAATAAGAAGAATTAATATAATTACAAACCGTCTGAGAATATTTGAAATATCTTGTGGAACTTTACCTGAATAACGAATAAACAATATTTATTGAAGTTTTTAGTAAATATTAAACTACGGTTCAGAGATTTCTGTGTTTGTTAGATTCTATCAATAAGCAGGTAAACTATAATTGTGACCTATTTGTCTAATAATATATTCAACTCTCCAAGGAAATTTTCAGGTGATATCGGAATATTGAGATGTGTTGTAATGCTCGAATGGTTGGTGGACTCAACTACGGTACGTCAACATCAAATTATCCAGTATTACCCATATTCGACATTTTCCATTTCAATCGATATACAGCTGGGCTCGGCAGTATTCCTTTTTATTGTTAGATGTTTCCCTTCTATTTCCATAAACATCTCTATGATCCGTGGTTCAATTTTTCAACCTGCGAGCACATACAACTTCTTTTTTATTGTGATCTGTATAAACCAATATGTAGACAGCAAAGTGTGATTTTCAGTTCATCGCAAAGTCTGCGATAAATTGAAAATGTCACATGCACAAAAAAAATATGTAGATGGCTTTTCAAACAATCGCAAAGATATGGAATTGAAAGGCATCCCAGTTCTATTGAGAACATTCGAAAGAATGCAAGTCTCAATATATATTCCAAGGGTATCTCTGCTGAAAGGACTGACTTTTTACATTGCGGAATGGTTTATATTTATGATCACGCCAGGAGAACAGCGGAGCATGCTCTGAAATATTCAATCGTCCATTTATATGATTGAGTCATGAATAACAAAATACATGTTCATTCTGATTTTTGGACAAGTATCCTATTAGAGCAGGAGCCCGCGACCGCCAGACCTTTGTTATATTATAATAGAAGCTGAAAGTTTCTCTGACTGCTCACAACACAGATGATAACAATCATTTACTGTGACCTTTGTAAGATGGATACTTGGGCAGCTATCAGGTAGCAAAGGTGTATGAAATAGTTGGGGACATGCGCAGACAAACTCTCAGCTTTCATAAAATAATGAACGTCTGGTTGTCGCGGGATCTTGGGATATGTGGGACCGTAGTTCTTGAAAATCAATTCCACTTATATGTATCAATGTTGGCCAAAGTAACCCTGACATGATATTGCCATTATTTATGGATACTAAATCAACCATGCGGAAATAATTTTCAAAGGAACGAATAGTACGGGTAGATGGCACTAGTGATTTCATTTCCAAGCCATGTGTTTTCTTTCATTTTTTCTTTCGGACGTCGTAGCATGATTTCCATATTTTCACGATTTCAGCAACGGTAACCTACCGCTAATATTTCAGTATCAATTTTCTTGAAACAAGTTTATGAGATTAGCATGTGGAATGCATTGATCATGAGCTGAATGTAAATGAAGAAATAAATGAAATATTATGGATCATGGATACCAGTAGGTAATCGTAACGTCGTGAGTACACTCAACTTGAAACTTGGTTTCAACATTTATTCATAATATTTTATTTATTTCTTTCTTCAAGTTTTTCGACTAGTATTTACATTCGATACCTCAATTTTCTTGTCGCTATATTATTTCATTTTTTTCTTTATTTTGTAACAACATCATTTTCATTGATCAATCAATTCTTAATTTTCATTATTGACCATAAAATCTATTTCAACCTCTTGTTTGGGATTTGATTTTCTCACTTGATTCGTAATTTCATCCTTTCGTTCTTAGAAACTGGTTTCAATAGAGTTAATAATAGCTAAGTTCGTTAATTCATGGAGCGGGTAGAGCGAGTAGAGACTGAGCTGAGATCAGCTGATCACTGAGCGCATGGAGCTTAAGATGTAAAAACGAACGGGTTTTGAGCTTTTGGAGCGTGTAACATAACCTCATATTTTCGTATTTATTTTACCTTTTTCGAGAAATTTGTGCTTGAGCGTTAACGAATTTTCTTTGATTATCCACATTCGCCATGCAGATTGTTCATATGAAGATCATGTTGAATGAGAATGTAGGTAGGTAGGTTGAATTTTTATGTTTTATTTACAATGATGTGTTTATAGGTATAAGATAAAGTTGATTCAAGATATGGGTACTTTCACATCCAGACTTGGCCTGGCATTCCATTCTCCAATGATGAGCATATCAACATTGAGGCTGCATTGTTGCTAGTCCGTTGTACCTACTTGGGCAGATGCTAGAGAAGTTTCTCAATGCTTCACAGAAAAGATTGGACACGTTTTACATTATATCCTTGGAGTATTTAAAAATGTATTATGAATGCCTGTGGATAAGGTAAAACAAGAGAATGAGATATGTTGTTTTGATAAGGGAAAACGAACTAAAAATTGTCGACACTAATGTATCACCATTCAGTGTTTAGAATGGAAGTCATCAGGGGTTGCACATATCCTTACCTGAGAACAATCAAGTTTCAAAGGATCTGAAGGCGTTTCGAATGATAACAAGCAAGTGAGGTTTTTGAAACGTTATTAGGATGCGATGGTTGCTGGAGTGGAACAGCTTGTAGAAAGGCAGAAAGAAATCTTCTCATCAAGATATTATGGACGGAAGATAATGAATTTGCTGAATACTTAAGAAGATGACAATGTGTGTATTCATTATTGAGATGTGTGAGATTTGTTTTATTTAACTAGAGTATACTTTAATAACCATGGCCGGGGGGAGATTGGCATGCTGCTCACCAAGGGTCTACATTTGAGAAAAAAGTGGTGTTCTAAATGTTTTATGTGAAAATTGATCTTTGTTTTTTTGTACTTGGTGAAATGTTATTATCATACTCGATGTAGTAAGTAAATAGGTACATTTGCATGAACTAATAGAATAAAAAATGATATTTATTCAATTGTAATATTTGTGATTGTTCTCACAAGATGTCGAAGAACATGAATTATTTCAGCGAGAATAAATCTCTCAATACAAAAATAAGAAAATTTCTTTGCAGAAATTTGCTGGATATAATTTGAGAAGTGATTTTCAACTGATTTTTTCAAGTCGATGCATTAGGAATACTGAAGTATTCATTGAATAATTAGCAAACACCTGAACATGAATCAATCAGAAAGCAATGCAATAAGCATGATAATTTTAAAATAATGGTAGCACCCCTCAATCAGAATGTGTGAAAGCAAGACATAAGGTATTTTCTGAGAGTGGAGAAATCAGTACAGTACATCTACTAATAGAATTAAGACAATACGAAATGATAATACAGTTTATTTATTTCAAAAATAATACATGTGGGTGCATGGGGAGGACTGTCCTGAAAGTTTTTATAATCTTCCCCATCACAATCTTCAGAAATCCATATGTTGTCAGTAATTTCAATCTTCCATTAAATTTATTTATGCATGTAATGGTATCAATGAACTTTGCAGGTATTGAATTTCTCATGCTATCGTGAGAGTTATTCCATTACCTTGAAGACAAATAAATATACTTTAAGGCATAACTAACCCTGGAGTTGTAGAGCCTTCTTATCGAATATACTGCATATTTCATGATATACCTTCTAGCAAATTTTCATTTTGAAGACTTTTCACTTTCCTTTCGAAAGTCTTGTTGAAAGGGCACTCGGTTACATTTTTTCGTCTACATTACAAAATAATAGTTTTTTATAAATCTCTCACAAATTTGGTAATAGGGCTGATGATGTAAATGGCTCATCTTCTGATACCTTGATTTTTGATTGTGAGCTTTTAAAACTTGAACAACTCTTGTGTGACTACAGGTAATTGAGGATATCTGATAAGATAATTAATGGAAAAATTGATATTTTGGTAGATCACATTTCTCATACTGCAACATGAGGATTATCAGCCATACTGATAATTTCAACAATTTCTTTCGAGGTGAACTTTGAGACTCGAGTAATCATTATAGAGATTGACCCTTTCCAGGACTTTTACATCAATACATAGCTAACACTCTTGAGGTCTGAACTTACATCATATACATAGTTCATGGTTCCTGGAACAAGATGAGCCGTTATTATGATCTTGAAGCCTCCATCTAGTTAGGTTTCATTCAGTTCTTAGATGATTGTGATTGTTATACTACCTCAGTGTTTAACAATAAACCAAGGTCTATATTGTTCAACCAATGAATTCTTCAAAACTTCAAGAATATTTTTGAAACTCGCTAAAATAGAGGCTTGGTAGGTAGTTACTTCGAGAGGATCGTTTTCAAAATCCTTTACTTGACAGGTATAGTTCGCCAGTATGACTTTCACATGTGAAAAATATATGCAATAATTTTGAAAAAAGGTTTTTTCCCATACGATAATGAATAACCTCACTTCAATGTTCAATGTCAAATTTATTCTTCATCATACGTCACATCTTCTCGCTCGATTTTCTCTTTAACTCCGAGCTAAATGAGCTGCTCAATATGCACGCTCTGTGAATAAAAGGACACCAAAATTATCGCTTTGCGCGCTCGTTATCCTCGATTTGGGATAAACGAAAGATTTTGAGTAGATTGAGCTCAGTCGAGCTGAGAGAGCTTGCTCGATTTGCTCGCTCAGTGAATAAATGGATACAAATGTACAAGCTCGGAGAGCTCGATTTGTAATAAACGAACGGCTTCGAGCAAAGTGAGCGCTCAGAGCTTAATAAACGAACTTAGCTAAATATAGACAATGAAAGTCCGAACCATTACCATTCAGCAAGAAACATCACATCAACCATATTCAAGCAGAGTTTGTCTAATCGCAATGCCTACTACCTACTGAGAACAATAAGGATCGGTTTTTCAATGCAAGCTATATATCAGATAAGAATGACGACCAGTTTTCATCCCTATTCAGGCGCACCCTCTCATTTCCTCCATCTATCTGACAGTTAACTCATTTATCCTTGTATTGAAAAACCGGCCCTCAATCTAATGGAATAAATCTAAAATATATCAATTTCCTGTTCATCTAATGAAATTTTATTGAAATATCGTACAAAAATCGGCCTCGGTAAACAAATTTTTCCTGTCTGAACATGCTCCCGTTATATATTATGAGCAATTGTATCATGTTGAAAATTATTGATTCCGTTGGGTGCCATATCTGAGAATTTTTTTTTATTATTGGGAGTCCAGCACCAAACGCCGTAAGAAATATTTGCATTCCCACTAGTGATCTTATTTTCGATCAGCATTTAATCTGCAAACTAATTGCCTCTAAAATAAGCCCTCTGTTTCTATATATATTTCTCTATGAAAAGGTAAACTCTTCATTGGAACACAGTGGTAATTTAAATAGCGATAAATTTTCCTATCTCAGACGTACATGAATGTATTTGCATCCGTTCATTTATGTCAAAGCCATCCATTCGAGAGGTGTCTGTTCAAAATCGTGAAACCTCAGCTAGAAATGATTTATCACCTGAAAAATCCGGGACGCTGCAATAAATCTTTTTCCTCGCTGTTTACCACTATTAATATTCTGTCACAGTTTCTCTGGACTGATTCAATTCCTATTTTTCATATGTGGTAGGAAATAACTACTGTGACTATGTATACTATTAAGAAGTTTCATTTATTCAAAAAGCTCACGTTGCGGTGAAAAACCGAACAACTTGATGACGTTGACAGTTTCAGATTCGCTCCCTATGAACAGTAAAAAAATTAAATGAAAGAGTGATCTCAGAAAGAAAAAGGGTTGGATCACAACTGGAATAATTCATTCGATAATAGAACGAGATGGATTATACAAAGTGTGGCTGTGCAATGAAAATGATATAGAACTAAGGCAAAGATTCCTAAAATACAGAAATCAACCGTCAGATTTCATAAACTCATCCATAACAAAAAACAAATCGATAATAATGAAAACAATTAATATGAATGTAATTGAATGAATTGATAATAGAAAAAGATGTATACTTTATTCATCAGTATTGACAATTATAGACAGTTTCTGTCATTCTCATCTTATCGTAGTATTATATACTGAGGGTCACAACATGCTTTCCAACTTATTGTTGAAACCCATTTATAAAATATTCAAGGAATTGAGGGCCAGTTTTTCAATACAAGGATAAATGAGTTATCTGACAGACAGATGGAAGGAGAGAGGAGGTGCGCGTGGATAATATTTGGCAGTGACAAGGAAGAAAACTGATGGTTATTTTAATCTGACAGATATCTTGCATTGAAAAACCGGCCCTAAATATAATAACTATCAATAGAAGTTTTTCAAAACATTCTGTACTCTCTAAACCAAACGGGTGGACGTGTCTCTCTTTGTGGTCGTGTTCTCATCTCATTCGGTGTTGAATCACGTGAATACTCATTTATGGAAATCATTCGAACTATATCATTTTTACTCTTTGTTTCATGTTGCCACCTTACATATAAAAAAAAAAGATAGGTTGTTGACTGTCAAGTTATTTTTGAAAGAAAAATGTCAACAAAACTGTGGACTAAAATCGTTTTAATTGGCTAGAAAAAAGACCTGAAGATAACTGAGCTGATACATTGGTGACCCCTGACCTTTTCACGACATGGAGAAAGGTCAATTGAATGGATCCCAAGCACCTTCAGAGAGACCAAAACAGGATGGTGCCTGGAACCATAAATTCCTAAACGAAGATTTTGTCTGGCCTGATAATTTTGGAGCGAGAAAGAAGGCATCTACATTAAAACCGATAACTCCGAGAGGCTCTAAAACCAACTCGTCGAAGACTTCAAGTATCCAGTCACAATTAGAGAGAAAGAGAGTAGCGCTGGAAACAGAAATCAGAAAGCAAGAGTTGGAGAGAAGACAACGACAGCTGGAGCAGAGATAGAAAGCAGCCTACGATTATTACAATTAGAACATCAGCTACAAGAAGTAAAAATAGAAGCTCGTGAAGAATTATTCAGTCAGTCAGAACGGAGAAAAGAAATACTACCTAATATCCCAAATGAGGTAGATGAATGTGAAAGAAAGCAGTCAGTTGCAGAATGGATAAATGATTCACAAATTCCAGAACAGGCAAATGAATTTCGAGAACAGGACAAGAATGGGAATATCTGTGAAAGAAAACAATAGAGGTAGGAGACCGAACTTCAAAGAAAACAGTTCCAGCGACGAGGAGTTCAAGGCAATTTATCGGACGGAAGCGAATAAAAATCCCGCACCAAAGGCAAGAGGGGAGTCGCAAAAAAAAGTCTTCGGAAGATAACGACGTCAGCGAACCAAGCGTAGCTTCTTCAGATGAATCCGACTTCCAGGACGAGCCAAAGTCGAAGCGCAGAAAGAGTCCCGTGAAAGCGGCCAACAACAAATCCAAAGGGAAGGCGACGCCGGCGAGGGAGGGCAGAGCCTCCGCCTCCACCGCCGCCAAGAAGGCGCCCGCCTGGGACAGGAAACCGAAGGCGAAGGCCGAAACGTCCGAAGAGAAGAGGAGCGAGCACACCCTGGCCAAGAAGGCGAAGAGCAGCCAGCCTCCAACGTATGATGAAATCAAAACATTCATCAAGAGTATATTGGAAGGTGCAAATCTGGAAGAAATAACTATGAAGACTGTTTTCCAACGAGTCTATGACCACTAGCCAGATTTTGATCTCACCCAAAACAAAAATTTGATGCAATTTATTTGAAGATCTGGGATGAATTGGGACGAAAAGCTATTGAAGGTATGGAAAAATTGGTCAGATGTATTACCAAAAATAACTGAAATCAAAATACCTAGATGTTAATGCTTGAAAATACCGAATGTTGCAAAAATTGAACTCTTTACCTTTTCTGATTGCAGTGAAAAGGCTTTTGCAGCAGTTTCTTTTCTTCAAGTGGTAGGAGAACATCAAGAAGTGGATGTGATACTGGTATCAATTGAAACACGTGTTGCACCTTCAAAACCCCTTTCGATACCGAGATTGGAAATTCAAGCAGCTGTTTTAGCAAGCAGACTAGCCCAGTCGATCAAATCCGAATTAGAAATCCCTATAACAAAAATGTACTTTTGGTCAGATTTCAAATGTGTTATTTCCTGAATTAAAAGTGACGGAAGAAAATTCAAACAATTTGTTCCCCATAGAATAGGAGAAATTCAAGAAAGAACCAACATTGAAGATTGGAGATTGATTCCTACAGACTCGAATCCTGCAGATGAAGGAACTAGAGCACATATTGATATGAAAATTGTTATTTCTGATATGTGGCTTTTTGGACCGACATTCCTACATCAGTCGGAGGAATACTGGCCCAAGAATGATCATATTTCTGAATTACAAGATCTGAATACTGATGACCTGAAGACAGATTATATCAATATATGTTTACTAACAACAACAAAAATACAGCTTTCTGTCTGATATTACACGATTTTCCAAGCGACTAAAATTATTAAGAAGTACAGCTTGGTGCCAGAGATTCCGCAAGAGACTTGAGAAAAATGGAATTCAAATCATCTTTCCGAAGGAACTCACTGTTGAAGAACTTGATGCAGCAGAAAAACTTTGGATGAGAAAATCTCAACTCGAGAGTTTTTCTGAAGGGATATCTTGCCTGGAAAGAGGAAAAGAAATAGAAAGCCATGGTAAATTGAGCTCTCTTCGTCCAAAATTGAAAGATAGGGCTCTTATTCTTTGTGGTAAAACAAATCTAACACCGATTTCAGATGAAGCAAGCAAAGAACCAGTCATTCTAGATCCGAAACATGATTATACAAAATCACTTCTGCGGCATTATCACGAAAAATTTCGACACGAAGGGACCGAGCTAGTTCTGAACGCAATTAGACAGAAATACTGGGTTGTGAATGGATAAGCAGTTGAATCAGCTTTCTCCAAGTGCCAACGATGTGAGTATGAAAGAGCAAAACCAATTCCACCACTGATGGGGGAATTAGCAAAAGAATGACTAAGCCGAATAAGACCGTTTGTGAACGTTGGAATGGATTACTTTGGACCATTCCATATGAAAATTGGGAGACGCATAGAAAAACGATGGGGTGTTTTATTCACGTGTTCTGTCAGAGCGATTCACTTAGAAGTAGCGCATAACTCAACTAGTGAATCAGCGATATTGGCGATTTTAAGGATGACTGCAAGAAGAGGACAGCCTAAGGTGATTTTCTGTGATAATGGCACAAATCAAGTTGCTGGAGCTAAAGAAATCAAAAAATTCTTCAAGACATGAATAACTATGAATACTAAGATAAATGCCATGTCTTTTCGTGGAATAGAATTTTAAATGCATTTCATTTTAGCATTCTCAAATGCCATCAGACAACTTTTGGAAACGTTGGGTGAAAGAATATTTGCCCACGTTAAGTAAAAGATGTAGATGAACAAGAAACCGAAGACCTGTTCAAATTGGTGACGTTGTTGTTGTTGTTGTTCTAAAATTGTTCGTTATCGTTAACCAGTTGACGAACGTCAACCCTCAGAAGTCGAAACTTGTGCGAGCAATGGATCAACGAGGCCTTACCCTTTAACGTGCGATTACCCAGCACGGTGGCCCGGCGTGTTATATTAGTCGATAACAATTTACCACGATTTTCCTGGAAGTTGGGGACAATAACAGCGGTTTACCCTGGACCTGACGGAAATACTCGAGTTGTCGACGTTAGAACTCTAACTGCTGAGTATAGACGACCAGTAACCAAGATGTCAACTTGAGCTAGATGAAAATTAATTTCTCTTGCAGGGATAAGGATGTTGATACTCAATTATGGAAATTATCTAAACTGTATTATTTTTACTTGTTGTTTCATGTTGTCATCTTATATATGAAAAAGATAGGTCGTTGACTGTCAAGTTATTTTTGAAAGAAAAACGTCAATGAAACTTTGGACTAAAATCGTTTTTTTTTGGCTAGAAAAAAGTTCTGAAAATAACTGAGCTGAAACACACGTATTTGATGATCATTCATGAAGGTGGATCATTTTGTTGTTCTGATGGAGCTGCCGGAAGTCTGGGGACATTGGAATTGTAATTGTCATTTGTAATGAACAGAATTAGCATATCTTTTTGCTAACTTTTCGGTCATTTCTCGATTTAATCGAAAATGTTCTGTATATAGTTCACCAATAAACTGTGGCACTACTTCTTCAGAGTATTCTTTACTTTTGGGAACTTCGATAAGTTCTAGCAACTCTTCCATATCCTCATCGCTAGATAAATGGTCTGACATGATAGATAGAAAATAGAAACGAATAACCTAAACCACAAAATTGAACAAACTATCACTATAAAATTGTTGCCAATAATGAATAAAGGTTATAGTTTTGCTTCGAAATAAGCTTCAAAACCATTGAATCAAAACATAAAACAGCTGTCATCGGTCAATACGGCGCTTGACCGGGAGAACCGAACTTTCCGTCCCAACCAAAATCCTAGGATTGCTAAAACCAATTCTGAATGAGTAATTTAAAGATCCGATGTGATCCGCGAACACGGAACGTTTACCAAAAATTCGGAACTATCTGATCCGCGAACGCTGTTTTTCAGACTGCGCCTGCGAATAGTACCTGAACTAGTTCGGAATCGTAGCCGCGAACATTGAAAGAAGTTGCCATAGAACTCTCATCACCTCTGGCATTCATTATCATTCAATACTGGCAATTTACAACAGCCGTTGTCAAGCCTCTGTATAAAAAAGTGGATGAAACACAAATTTCAAACTACAGACCAATCTTCATAATGACAAACTCTGTGTTTTATAAATTCGCTTGCAAAACGAAATTCAAAGCTGAAGATTATGGTGACAAATTAAACACTGAAGCATAAGAAACATTCTCAGTACAGTAGTACTGTTGAGGTAGCCTTCCTCTAATTTATTTTTGTAAATGAGACTCAACATTTCTATCGATTGGCTACTTTTATATTTTTGACAATTAATGAAGCGTGATGCTTCAAATTTTCTATTCAAAATTTGAATTCTTCCACGTTGAGATCGGCACAGTAGATATTTGCCAATTCTCACACTTTTATTTTCAGATATATCTTTTGCATTTTTTCAATTTGTACTCCAAAAATACAAAATTGCTATTTTCAAAACGATGAATTGAGGTGTTGAAAGGTCATGATTCTCAAGATCCTCTAGAGCCTGCACAACTTACTAAAATGCTTACATACAGCTTCGACCGCATCTAATCTCGAAGACCATCACAGAGTGAAGTTGAAGCCCCAAAGTAGGATGACATAGGTATGGTTCAAAGTTCAGAAAAATTTCTGAGCATCAATGTCTCTCCAGATGCATGAATTACGATCAAATCGAGTGATATTGCTTGGGTTAACCAGTAACTTATGAAACTCTTCAAATTTTGCTGCCCTCTGAAATCTGCTACCTGGGACATCCTCTGCCTTCCCTAGTTTCGGGTCTGGGTATACCCCACTTTTTTATGTCTCCAGCTTTCTTCACGAAATCCATAATATTGATAGAAGCATTTTTCGATGTGATAAAATATTTTTAACAACTCTTTTTTTCGGAAATGAGATCAGCGTTTGATTTTAAACGAAACCACACTTAATATTTGGATAATGGATTGAAACGCATGGTTCTGTCATTTGGCCTGCAAGATCACCCCACTCATCCCATTTAGATATCTTCTAGGTCCTCGCAGTTGTTTGTTTACAAATTTTGGCGTTCGGATGAACCGTAATTGTTGGTTACCGAATACATTGTCGGAGATCGCATTGAACAGAAATAGAAAATGCTACAAGTTCATATCAGAAACAAGAAAGTGGGTATACATAGATTTCATTTACTGATCACTGATTTTACACTTGCACGATAATGTCGGCTATAAATAACTTCAAGCGTCTGAAGAGGTTAAATCTCCTCTTTATGAGGAGATCCAATAATTCGAAATTCGATAAAAGATCTCAATAAGTCTGTGTCACCCGCTATATCTCAAGCAAAAATTTTTGGAGTTCCAGAAAAGTAATTTGGTTATATATGGTTTCAATTCGAACAATATTCCGAAAGAAAGAAACGAATATCTTGTGCGACTTCAGGTGTGGAATTGGTAGAGTTTTTATCGAATATTTGTTGGTCACGTTCCAGTCGGTGGAAAATTGTTTTCGGATTTATCCTTCACCTTTTTCTTCCAATTCTTGGGCGAGGAATTTATTTCCATTTCATCTCCATCGAATAATGCGTATTCGAACAGAGTCAATCTCGATATATTCTGCTATATTGAGAAACGTTTCTGACTGTTTTTATGTCATATGTCTATCATCTTTCCATGATACAGGATGTTATCGCACAAATTGTCAAATCGGTTGAAGAGATGCATCCTGTGGAATCATCGGTATTGTGTAAGTGAAATTGTCTCTCAAATTGCATTTTCAATTGCAAAAATCAATACCATTATCCTCTTGAACATCGGTGGTATGAAATATTTCTCATACTCTGGAGAGTTTGGATAATTGATTATATTATATCATACAGTCGGAGTTTCTGTTATTCTCTGTCGATCCGAAGCTGTATTCTATTATCACTAGCTATACCGACTGTCCGACCTGACCAACTTGATTGATTGGTGTATCAAAAATTGTATGGATTCGAACGCTGCTGAATGCTTCAAAATATTCCTCAGCCACTCCAAAAACGGATAACCCACCCATGTGAAATTATAAACGTTACCAGTGTTCAAACAGTACAAGACTTCAAAGATCTGAACATTCTCCTGAATTCCGACCTCAGTTATCGGATTTATTCTTCACCTTTTTGCGAAATTTGATTTTGAGTTCGCAAGGAAGCTTATTTTTTGAAGGAATTACCGGAAGTGGCCAAAAGTGGTGCCTCTAACCTGCCTGCCAACCGAGGCAGGATGGTTTATCCATCATCATGGATAAACAGTTTAGTCAAACATAGATGTGAATGGACAGGGGCTTTGCTCTTCACCGTTGAAATTATTCTGATGAACGTTATAATATAGGCAGAAAGTAGCTGCTTTTATATCATGTCTGATGAGTTTTGGATATTACATCACTCATAGGAGTTTGATAAAAAAGCCAACGAAGAGTTCTTCAGAACTCCTTTCACTTCATTGAGTATAAAGAACGGTGAGCACAATTAACAGATACAATACAATTATGGTACTTAACGTTCGTCATATTAATAGTGTTTTTTGCACCTTCCTATCATTTTTTCCTAAATTTTTTCTAAATCTAAGTCTGCAGTGGCTTATTTGGGTCAACAATAAACTTCGGAATACTCCAGTTAATGTTAATCAGATGGAAAAGAACCGTGATGAAGCATTTCCGAAAGCAATAAACTCCAACAGATTTCATTAACCCCAATGATCCACCCCCGAATGGTTCTGTGAAGGGTGACAATGGAATTAGGCTAGCTCGATTTTCTCAATTCATTCTGGGGATACCATAATAAAAACTGGCGGACTTGATGGAAATAACAGTTATTTCACTACTACTTTCAGCTTTTTCACTCCGTTATCCCTCGAAATAATCTTTACATGAAGTCTCATATCATCACTCTGGTGATGTACGACGCTGTGTCCATAACGATGATAATGTTAAATTATTTGTCGGGTATACGAGTGCATAGTATATTTCAAGAAGTGAATCTATACTGAGCATATTTTTTGATTTCATTAAAACATTAATGCTTTTTCTGATTTTGACATATACAGTGCAACTTTTCAAACCTGACGGAAATGACAAAACGCCTAACTTCTCATATTTCATGTTCCGATATTGGGATTCTAAATAAGGATCGCAGTGCCACATTTGAAGACCTCAATTAATAAGCACCACTTTGAAATTACTTACTTTTCAACAGAAGGCGTACCGCTTATCTTGAATTCCCAATTGCTGGTATTACTGACCACAGAAAGAAATTTAGGACGCTTGTACGGTGATTATTTTTTCATCTGTCAAATATCAGTCATCAACCAATAACAAAAGTCAACGACTATTCAGCATGATAATTAAATCAAATAGCCCGTGCATCTGACAGTACTTCGAATAAACATCTCAAACGTCAAATTGAATCAATTGTGTTGAAGTGTTTGAGAATGAATCGGTCTGGCGAAGCCGAAAAATGCCCTAGGAAGGCTGGTGATTCTACTGATTAGATTTCGTTCAGAATTTTGTGGCGAAAAAACAAACGACGCTTTTGGAGAGTTCCCCTATATTGTCGATAGGGGGCGCTATGTTCCCATTTTTCAGATTTGATGTCGAATGTCAAATAAATTGTCATGTCGTTTCGCCAATTTGTCTTTAATGTGTAACGATGTTTTTATCGTGTATTTTTATTGATTTCGTTGCTTTTAAACACTGAAACGTTTTCACTGGTTTCTACTGGTATTTGATTGGCCACCCATTATCGTTTGTGTTGCAATCTCTTCTTTGTCAATTAAATAAAAATGGATAACTCCACTGCACATTTTCACTAAGTGCAAATTTAGCTTCAAACAAGATTGACAAGAGCGTCTGGGCGACATCTGTACGTAGGGTATGGAAGCCCTCGAGCTTTGTTTTCGGGCTTTTATCAGATTATTGATGCCAAAATCATGTCTTGTTGAATTATCATAGAATGCAGTCGAAAATGAGATCAAAATAGTTGACTATTTATCAAGGTCTTGTTATATTGCCCTTGATAGTAATATCAAACTGCTGATGATATTGGAACGAATCGCCAGAGGAACTGTCAGCGGTGACCAGTGTGACACAACCTTCATTATTTAGAAATGAATCAAATTCCATTGAGATACTAAGCGATAGCGATTTGGATTCAGAAAAATCAGATAGCTCATACGTAGCTCAAGCTCTAATGGATATTTGGAGAATTCGATGACTGTTATTATAATCCTTGACAAAGTTGAGAGAACAATAATTTTGCGGTGATCTAATGAACCATTTTGAATGTGTTTTCTGTTGCCAGTGTTCATTTCAATTCTCAACATAACCTGATCGAACCTATACTCTGCCCATCCAAGCAAAGGATTGATCCAAAACATTATCATATATTGTGCATGTGATCACTCAGACGAGGCTGGTCATACATAGTCGCACTAAGGAACGACCGAAATTGTATTTTTCAATAAGGTGCAGTTTTTTGTTCTTTTTTGGGTGGACTGTAGGGATACCTACAAATTGGCAGTTTCTTCAGCCGTATCAGTACTTTATTTACATTTCAAAAATTTCAAACTTCTAAATACATATGTACACATCACAAGCGTTAAAACGTAACCGACTACTCCGACACTGCAGCGCGTTTTCCACCAGTCGATTGCATTTGATTTCGATTGGCCAGCGCAAGGAGGCGTGTTTATTCTACCCAGAAGATGCAAATGTATGTGGTACTCACGCTTCGATCACGTGTTGATCACGCATCTATCGTTTATTGGGTTACTCTTTTTGTTGGATGGATATAGTATAACTCATGTCAATTATGGGAAGGGATATCCTTTACTGTGACTGAGACTACATGACCACTTCTGCAACAGTATCTTCAGTAACTTATTAGTCTCTAACGAGGTGCTTCGGAAATTGCCGCGAAATTTACCTTGTCACTTGCCTATTTTTTTTTCAGAATGTGTTTAGTAGTTAGTGGTTTCGAATAATTTTAGTCTGCATTCTCACCCGACTTCCTTCGACACTGAATGGTGAGACATCTTTTTTGATAATATTTGTTCATTTTCCCTTTCAAAACAGAGAAGCGAGAGTTCAATTTCTCCATTTCACTGGGTTCAGAAACGTTCGAGGACTCTTCGCTGGTAATATATTGGGCTCTCTTCAATCATTGTTTGAAATTTTCAGTCGAATTTCATGATGAGATGAACAGAATTCATACTTGAAAAATTTTGTGAAGCAGATAATTTTATTCTTTGAATTTTTCAAAAAATCTCGAATGTAACAAGATGGAAAATTTAGGTGATACTTCGTTAGCTATGAGCGATTTTTTTTTGTAGAACTCACGTAATTCGGTCTCCTCTGCCAAAAATCCTCAAATATTTTCGGCGGTCTCCCCTATTTTCGCAAATACAGGTTGTTGTAGAACTTCGCAATTTTTCACATTAACTATCTGTTGTTTGAACAAACAAAATTCGTCCCTCTTTTTATCAAAACATCACACAAGTCTTTATTCACTCGTTGAAACGAGTGAATAAGGAGTTTTACAGCAAAATGTACCATATTTCCGAAAATAGAGGAGACCGCCGAAAATATTATGAGGATATTTTGTAGAGGACACCAAATTTCGTAAGTCCCACAAATGAAAATTCTCAAAAGAAATGTTTTCATAGCAACCGAAATTTTACCAAATTTCATTATGTATAATTCACGATACTTTGCGGGATCTTGCTGCGCTCGTCCTGCAGAAATCGCGTTCGTTATAAAGAATGAATCTTTCCAACTGGTAACATAAATAATAAACATCTATCTTTTTGCAGACTATATTAGCGAAGTAGCAAATTTCACAAGGATTATGCTACGAATAATTCCTAGAAAATAACTATTAATAAAGCAGATCCAAACAGAAATGTATAAGTGAAACATCGAATTATTCTCAACTGCCTATGATCTGGACTTTTCAATAAAATCTTATATCTGATACAGATACGAAAAGTTTGGAAAGTAAGTGTGCAACGAGCGTATAGGAAATTGCAAGTTTTTTCTACAACCGGGACCTAGTTTTCAATATTGCTAAAACTGAATGGATTGCACTATCGTCAGAAACCCATAGAAGGTCTCAAGGTTACCTTCAATGAAGACACTGTCACAAGTTCTTACAAACCTGTGAAAATTCTAGGAAAACTTCTAGATGAATTCTTGAAGTGGCGTAACCCCACTGTCAAGAACTCATTTTTCAATTGAGCTCCTTGAAATATGTATTTCCAAATGTACTTTTTGTTTCAGATAAGCACCATGATCAGTTTATATAACGCACAAATAGAACCTCGATTGAGGGATTTCATTTGTTTTTAGGGCAATTCCACTCTTACAGCAGATGTTTTTATTAAACAAAAAAAGTTTTGAGATGTATTTTTGGTATTCCAGCTAGAACCTCTTTTGATTATTCATTTACAAATTTCGAAATTTTGACACCACCAAGTTTGTATATATTCGAAATTTGCCAATATGTACTTACCAGCCCGAAATTGTCCCGCCGGAAATTTATCGCTGTAATTGATAGAAAATGTCCCGCTTCATATGGGATTTTTAACATACGATGGAAATATTCGGGAGTAATTACACATGTGCTTCAAAATTACCGATAATTTTCCAAGAGAGCATGCTGTCTAAAAACTGCATGAGTTTATTTTCATATTTTGTCGAAAAAGCCCGACTCCGAAGGAGAAGGGCTCTTTTAGCAAAATATCAAAATAACCGAATGCAGTTTTTTTACTGACAACATGCTTGAATGGAAAATTATCAGGTTTATTTTGATGCACGAGTGTAATTCGGTAGAATATTTCCGGAGTTAAAACAACGACGTTTCAAATTCAGTATTCATGTCTGTCAAGATGACAAATGTACATTTTAACCGTCGTCACTATAGATACACGGGCCGAGCGGGTATTCTTCGATACCTACCGGGTATTTACCAGCCCGAAAATGTTCCGCCGGGAATTTATCGCTGCAATTGATCGAAAATGTCCCGCTTTATATTGAATTTTCAACATACGATGGAAATATTCTTTATAATACGCGCTAGACAAATAATATCCGCATAGTACATTTGATCATATGAGACCCTCTCTGTCTATCTTTAAAAGGCATCTGAAGGTATTTTGGTAAAAAAATGTTTTTATACTGTCATGGACTTTGATGATGTTATTCACTGATAAATATGTTGTTGTAATTTTCGTGTTTGGTTTCTTATTTTATTCTTCAAAGGTGAATGCTGGTTGCCTTCTCTTTTGATATTATAATTTGGAGATACCTTGCTCACACTTCACATAAAATTCAATTTCAGAATGTATGTATCGTACCAACATACCATTAACTGACGATTCCTGTACATGTACTTGTCGAAAGGAAAATGAAGAATTGAATGGAGATCGAAAACTTCAGAAATTCGGATAACAAACATGTACCATCTTATACAATCCTCGATGCAAAGAATCCCTTGAAGGTGTGCCTTTGCGTGCTGTCTGATTGAAATAGATCTCAATTTCTGTAATATCATACTTCGATGGTGTATCCAGAATGATTGCGTCGTTAGGCAATAATTCATCACCACGGTAATAGCTCAATTGACGCGTATACCAACACAACTCTCTGAAACAATCGAGTCTAGACAGCCGATCGAAGGAAATAGAACCATGATGAATCACCTCCGAATCCAATCAACCCGGAGAGACTCCATTATTCCAATTACTCACCCCCATGTCGATGTACATGATGTAGATCGGGTAGGGCAGAACTAGACAGCCCGATGTTAGCCACGTTCCTATCGTGCATACAAGAGCCGGCAGCCGAGGCTTAGTCGGATTCTCGACGAATCGGAATCTATCCCACGCCAGCAGCAGGAATGTGAGCGTTGAAGTGTGCAAGGGAATATCCTGGAAATAAAAAAGATTTCAGGAAGACGGCGGATCATAAACGGTTAACATCTAAATAACGTTATATCACCTTTCAAAAAATAAAGCATGCAGCTTTCATTGCATGTTACAGCGACAAAACATTATTGAAAAAAATTATCAGATATTTTGATTGACAAGCTAGCTTGTGTAATTAATCCAAAATTCAATCTGCTCATTTTCAGAGAAAAACCAAACATCAATCGATTTCCTTACCGGAATCATAGCTGCATTGTTTGAAGTTATTTTTTTTTTAAGGCATGAACATTGACTAGATATTGTTCGAGAGTTATTATGTATTTTGTGATGGATCATTTTTCTCCGTAGTATTTGGGTTGTTAACAAAAACTGCGGAAAAGAAACAGATAATGTATATTTCGTTTCAGATAATAATTATAACTTATCAACTCCGTGGAGAAGAAAATAAGTTATGATCTGTAAAGAATTGGCACATTTTTTTTGAAAACATGATAATCCGATTGGAAATATTTCATCCTCTTCAAATATCCCCCAGATGACCAACTCGATTTTGTTTTTTATATCTATTTACGAGTAGGAAATGGTGAAATATATGGAGAATCACTGATATTCTGTTCGATTTACGAAAGAAGTGAGTACCCAACAACATGAAAAAATATGCCACTATGAAAAGAAATGTAATTCATACACTTTTTTGAGTACAGAAATTTATGCAACCACTGCATCAGTACCCACAAACAATTCTTTCCTTACTTGTAATAATAAAATATTTTTTAATTTTTCATTAAGAATTAAAATAAAATCTTCATTCTGAAATAGTTAACATCAAATACAAATTCAGTTAATACGAACTGTTTTTACTGATATCAAGAGGTATGAATCTGCAAGAGAAAATAATGATAAATTGCTATATAACTTATGGCCCAAAAATATTATTAATTTATATTAAAAAAAGTGATATTTGGTAACCAGTGACAGTGATAAAATTTTATTTTTTGAACCAGAATTGAACCCGAATGATTTTTTTTCATACAAGAGTAGGATAGTATTCAGAATGATTTCAGCTTGTCTGGAGACTGATGAGCTACTCTCTATTGTGAACTGGATGTGTGAATCGTAGAAATTATACATTTTGACCACGTGGTAAAGTTTCAAATTTTTCATCAAAAAATTCTGAAATGAAGTGATTTCTCTGAATCACAAGGAAAGTTTTCGGACCATTTTTTTCATAATGCAATTCATAGCCAATATGATGAATTTCAGTTGCATAAGATGATATTGATTTTTTGACCATTTGTTGTTTATTGCACCATGGCTACGAAATAAGACTCAACGTCACTTCCATAAAACTTCTTGGTTTTGACAAAGTGTTTTTCTACAAAATCTCAAAATGTTTCCACATGTGATGCAAAATCTATTCATTTTTCAGTATATTTGGGCTGATATTAAGAATGAGCTGAACAACATGCTCTCGGAAGCACAATTTGGAATCAGAGGAATTGCATTAAACCTACTGTCATCGTATCTATCAGACAGAATGCAATGTGTCTACCACAATGACATTCAAAGTAGCTCAACCTCAATCACAAACGGTGTTCCACAAGGCAGTATCCTTGGGCCGCTATTGTTTTTGATATACATCAATGATTTGTCCCAGTGTATCCCATTTTTCACGTGCCTGTTTGCTGACGATACTACTCTTGCCACACACGTAAATAGTAATTTTGTTTAAGACTTCATCAAAAAAACGGAAATAAACATGATCGACGATACATCCGATTGGTTCAAAGCAAACAAGCTCTGCCTCAATCAAGAAAAATCAAACACAATAGTATTTGGAACAAAACTTTATGGTAGTGAAGCTGTAAAATCATTGGGGGTATGGCTGGATCCAAGACTAACTTGGGAAACACATATTGACAAACTGATAACAAATCTTTCCAGAAAAATCTACATTATTAGAAAACTGAAATGTGTCATGGGAATGGATGCAGCCCTTACTGCCTACCACTCAATCTTCCATAGTGTAATGACATACGGACTCATTACTTGGGGAATGTCGGTACATGCAGAAGGAGTCTTTACAGTCCAGAAAAGGGCAATTCGTGCTATAGCGGGTATTAAGCAAACTGAAACATGCAAACCATGGTTCACAAAACTAAATATCCTTACTTTACCTTCCGCGATTATTATGTGTCATGCTCTAAATATTAAGGAAAATCGAGCCAGCTTCACTATAAACGGAGATAACCATTCCTACAATACTCGACATCGAAACGATATACAAGTACCGAATTAGAGACTGGAATCAACCAGAAGAAAAAACGCTGTTATCAATGTGTTCAACTCACTGCCGGTCTCAATAAAAGATCTGCCTCTAATTCAGTTTAAGAAAGCTCTGAAAGTGCATCTTTTGTCCAGTGCTTACTACAGTATTTTAGAGTTCAAATATGAACTATGATTTGTTTCCAAAACGTATTTTAATGTGTTATGTAGAACTGTATGTGTTATATTTTCATAAAAACTGTCATGGTGCTAGCAAATGATTACTGTGTAAATATGTTATTGAGATATTTTGGTATGTGTATGAGTGTAAAACTCTTTATGTATGATATGTATGTAGAACAAGTACTATAAAAAGAAATGACTTGTCAAAACACTACGGTGTAGAAATGACCAATAAAAATTCTATTCTATAGTTCGACTTGAAAAGTTCTATTTCCCAATAGTAGACAACGTATCCAGTAATCTTGATTCCTTCTTTCCAACCTGTTGAAGTTAGTCCTCCACTTGTTCTGATCCAAGAAATTGCTGGGGTATATTCTAGGTATAAACTTACCCCCTCCCCCATCCCTTTCAGTGTGAATGATTGCCATTTTTCAAATTAACGATCTTTGAGAATTACACTTAGTTTTTTCCTGACTATGACCATCTATCATTCTCCACAATAATTTTCAATTTTTTGATACATTTTTCCTCATCTTTATCGACATGTCTAGTTATTTCCAATATCTGATTATGCTGTCTCTTTGATAATTTACAGTTATCGAAATTTTGATTGAAAACTTCCTAAGAAGCTCTGAAAAGACCAAGGCCTTTCGTTTTTTGATTCGAGTATAATATAGAATCTGGAATATCAAAGAAAAGTTCTCAAATCTGTTTCAGGGATGATTTCATTATTGTA
The DNA here is from genome assembly GCA_032362365.1 of Zygogramma bicolorata. Classification (NCBI taxonomy): domain Eukaryota; kingdom Metazoa; phylum Arthropoda; class Insecta; order Coleoptera; family Chrysomelidae; genus Zygogramma; species Zygogramma bicolorata. The sequence continues at coordinate 44,939 of JAVJAQ010001608.1, forward strand.
TCCAAGTCATTTGGTGATTTTATCGTGAATTTTTCCAAAGGTGTGCATTGGAATAAATAAGTGAGAGAGGGCCATATGGAACAATTCATAATCTGAAATTTTTGTTCAAATTCCAGGAGAGAAGAGGACACACAATTTTGAAAAGTATTCTCAAGATATCCTTTGATTTTTTCTTGATCAAGAGTGATTTCATCATTGAAGGTGATTCCGAGGTACTTAATTGTATAGTTTACTATAGAGATTGTTGAGGATTGTCGAAAACAGACGTAGAAATGAGTTTTCCATGTTTAGCGTTGATGATTTTAGTTCTAGGGTTCAGCGTGAGTCCAATTTCAGGGAATTTGTACTTTGCTAACTCAAAAGGAGATAAAGCACATTTCTCGTCTTTTCCAATCAACACTGTGATATTAGCGAAGCCAAAGGCAGATGCAGGAGGAATTCTATCAGAAATTTAATATCCATATGTTGAAGATATTTGTGGATCTGATAAATGAATCTTCGATTATGAAATCGTAGCTAAATTATATAGTGCCGGGAATGGATTTTCTTCTTCCTTTCATTGTTTCAATTTGAGTTTCATATTCCAGTTGGAAATTTATCGAAACTGTCTTTAATTAGTTAGGTAATGATAAGGATTAGAAGGTTTGTATTGAATGATCATGTCCCACATTATCGTATGCTTAGGTGACCATACGAATTCTTCTCTGGTTGTAGTACAGGTAATGTATCAGTTCATATTGGTATTTTTCCCTTCACTTTTACCGTTCTTCCATAATTAATTTTAGGGGTTTTCTGACTTTTCATGATATGTCTTGAGGAAAATCTCTTCTGTTCCGTCTGAGTTTGTGGAATTCTGCAGCAGGGTGTTTAGGGCCAGGCAAACTATGAATTCTTTCTTTTACAAATCCAATGTATTTGTTCATTTCAGAATCGAATTCATCGTTGTCTTCTATTGTTAACTCGAAAATGTGCTTCCATACATCGATTTCTTCATCAGATTTCAAATATTCGGCTGAAGATGTGTGTTTAGATATTTCATTGTCTTAAGAGGAAATGGAGATTTCGTAATTCTCAGTAACAAAATTTCGGTATCTTGCGGGTGTGAATTACTAGATGCACTTTTGAAGAATTGACTACAGTATTTGCATTCCTCTTCTAGATCCAATTTTTATTGGGAATTGTTGTTATTATCATTATTCTGTTTCACTTGCTCTTCATGTATTTTGGAAACGTGTATTCTAACACTTCTTTGAGTAGTAAAATTTCGATCACAATAAGGACAAAAAATGTTTCCTTTATCGTTCTCATTGTTGTGAAGATCATTTGAACTGTTTGTGAGATTTTTCTCTTGTATGTCGCTCGAATATTTGAAGGATCTGCGTCTAGAGAAGGTATAATAATTCTCTGAATTCTGATCTTGAACGTTATTTCTTTCGGATATTTTGGGGCCAAATGATTGTCATCGAACGACAGATCAATGATGATAGAACCGTTGAAATTCTTTCAAATTCTCTTCTAGGGGCCAAACTCCAGGTTTTTTTCGATGTCTAGTTACTGGATGTATACGTCTATATATTTTTTTTTCAATAAAAAATCACATAAATTGTTCAAAATATCATCAGTCGGTCATATGTTTGAATATCGATATGCATCACTGGATTTTATCGAAAAAAAAATCACAGATATTCCGAATTACATGACAACAATTCTCTTCGCTATTCTCATCTCGAACGAAGCAAAAACTGATGCTAAAATCATATTTCAAATAAAGATTTCACTGGTCAAACTGTATATTGGATATGATGAGAAATATACGAAAACGGTTCACGTTCGTCGATTTCCTGTCGTATTAAGCAAGATTTTCCATCTGCCAGATTCCATGATATCGAACGATGTGACTTCGAAGGGAATTTTACGTCAGACTGAACAATCAGAATGGATATATCTGGCGAATAATTCATCAAAGCCTGAAAGTATGTCATTTCCATTAATGCATCTACTCTCGCTTCGCACGTGGATTTCGAAAGGTTTCAGCACTAAAATTCCCATATTCACGTTGATCCACATTTTCAATAGATACTGGATTTAAAGGAGCGAATATGCCAGCCTCATGATGAATTAAATCGTAGAATCTAGTTCATAACGTCATATTTAATATAATTTATAGTATTTTTTTCAAGAAAAGGATTCTAGAACATGACGGTAAAACACTCATACGGCAGATGATTCTTATGAAATGATGAAAAATGAGGTAGACCGAAGGTGCGCCGTTTCGGATATAGGGTTTCTGAAAATCCCAATGACAAAACAAATATTTTCTTTACCAAGTTAGAGAAGCTCAACATGCCTGGACGACTTTGAATATTGCTAAGTCGAGGCGCAGGCCGGGACTCAACAACACAGAGTCCAGGAATGTATCTTTTCCTACGAGTTGAACATAGTATTATACAAGCCACGTTCTCATAGACCAAAACATTGTACTCACGCCTTGTCTTACAACAAAAACAGTGATATCATATCGGATACTAGCCACTAACTCATAACGTTTTTTAGTGCGCCGGTGAATCATGCAAATGAATATTCTAGTGGAAAATTACCGAAACGAAAATAGTGATGGAACTGTGTAATGCTGAGAATTTATAAGTTAACTCAATAAAAGTATTCGCACCCTGTATATGAAAGCTTCATATACAATGTATCAAAATTCATTTGAGAATTCCTCTCACGAAACACCCAATTAAGAAGTCTGCGTTCCAGTCTAGACGAGATGTGAGATGTCAATGTGTAAACCTCTTGATAGACAAAACATCGCCTTCGCGTGGGATCAGTCCGACGAATGGTTACATTCATCCAGCGTGAAAGAATTGCGATTTTTGCAAAATATGCAAAAATGAGAGTGGACGAGAAAAAGTAGCTCTTAGGTAGTTGATCTCGAGACACGGTTAAGAAACAAACTCGCGAACACGAGGGGGCGGCCTTTTCAGGTTTGTCCCCTACCAAAATTATGGGGGCGCGTTTCATTATGAGAATCTAATTACGTTCGGAAAATTTCGGAAAAATCAATGATGTCAAATTGATTCGTGTGCAAAGTGCCATATCTTGGAATACCAAAAAATCTATGGAATGGAATGGAAACAGCCATGCAAGATAAACAGAAGACTTGGTATGTCAATTTGGATGTGTGTTAACGTAAATAACCATTTTATTCAATTTTGCGAAGAGAAAGCCATCATTGATTTTATATCTGTTGTTCAAATCACAAGTTGAGAAATCTTTCTGACTCTCTCTGACATCGAGTAGCTATTGGGATGGGCCGTAGGGCGGCCTATAATATACATTTAGCCAGTAGGGCAAATTTAGAGACATTTATTGATATAAGTACATCGAATTTTTGTGTTCTGAGTACAAATTTTTTCTGTTTGTGGAATTTTTATTATTCTTATGCATAGAGACGGCCATTGCCGGTCTCAGTTCATTTTTCAATATTTTAATTAAACTGAATAGTACGGTACATGTCATTTTTTTTGTTATAAATTGTTTTCACTGCATATTTCTTTTGTTATATATATTTTTTTCTAATCTATTTTGTAAGTTCCTATTTTCATTTCGTTGCTAATATATTGCTTAAACTTATCAGAGGATTTCATTTCCTACAAGCCGCCCTATTTTCAGATATCAGAGTATACGAGGAAGCAGAAATTAAACCCTAGGTTTCTCACTAAAGATCCTTTCTTCGTGCAAAGGGCCGAATTCATGTTCCTTTCGGAAATTGCCTTAACATCCAAAATTTGACGACGTGAATTAACTATCGACGGCACGAAACTTGCTTTTTAAAAAATATTTATTGATACAAAAATCGGAAAAAGATACAAGTACAAAATATATGTGTTGTTAGTTCTGAGACTGAAGACTGACTGAAGTCGCCAAGTGAAATCTGGAAGATCTCTGCTCCCATGAGAACTGTCTACTCAGCATCCCGAATGGGGTGGTGGTAAGCTAAGTCAGCGGGATTTCTTCTAGGTGGTGACATAATTCCTCCCCCTGAAGATTCAACTAACGAGCGCAGCGGGGTAGTTGAACAGTGGATAGGTTCATTCCATCTGGCTGGTTCGTTTCATGAAGTTGATCTGCTTCTTGATTCTTCCTTCTGCCGAAAGGACATCTTGTTGGTCTTCTTCTGTACACGAAGTAGATTGCCATCGAAATTATTGCTATGTATATTGCCAGAGTCCATATACTGGGCGATTGATAAAGTCCGCCTTCGTCGAATAATATTTCAGGGTTGTTTTCAATCAGCTGATTTTTCAGGTTCTGAAGTTCTTTCAGGTCGACGTCATCCAACTGAAAACTCATATTCAAGCTTCTCGGAGGACTCCGATCTTGACTGAGTTCGGGAATCAATATTATTTGGTTGTTATCGATTACCGTTTCCTCATTGATGATATTGATTTGATTCGACTTGATATTGCAGCCCACTGGGACTTCGATTAGATAGGATCCAATTATTCTCTGGACGTCTTCTTGCTCGTGACATTGTAGATGGATAGTCGTTTTATTTGGGAATATTGCTATCCATTGTGAAGAATCTTCCAATTGATGGGTAATTGGTTTGGTGATCTTGACATCGATTTGCCTACAGGTAGAGGAGTCTTCCATTTTCAGTAGTTGTAGCTCGCACATATTTTCAGGAATTTCTCTGATGGGCATTTTCTTGCAGACATAGAATTGTGGCTTGACTTTGACACAATCGTCGCTTTGAAATGTGAAATACACTGAATTTTTCAGTAAGTATGAATTTTTCAATACGAGTGCCTTGAACTGACTTCGACTATACGTTGGAATTGAATATAAATGATAATAATCGAAAATGTGAGGATGTGTGATAGGAACATGAAGAAGATATGTTATTCTATTATTGAGAATGAAACATTCTATGTTTATTATTTTCTCATAGTCCAGGATATTTTCCAAAGTGATTTCAAGAGGAAATTGATTATTATCGATTATTTTGTACAGTTTTACCAACTCTGCAAATAAATCAGTAGTTCCTATTATGCTAGGATGCATTATGTTGAGTTTTGCAAAAGTAAAAGAGTTTTCGATGTCTTGTAAAGTAGAATGGACTATATCGTACATATTGATGATTTGATTGAGAATGTCGTGAACATATGTTCTGTTTTCTTCATAACCATCGAATTGAAATATGGTAGCAAGATGAAATATTTTTTCCTGAAGGAATTTTTCATTATGAATAATTTGTTGAATGGTTTGATTGAATTTATTGATCATATTTATTGAAACTGAGTTTTGTTTCACAACGCTAGAAGCTAGTTCTTTTTGATTGTTTTGAAGTTCTCTGATAAGTGTTTCATACCGTTCCCCATCTGCTGCATCTAGGTTACCTGTGATTGATTTGAATATTGAGCCAATGCCGTTGATCAGTCCTCTTTTGGTTCGATTAGGGCGCGTTATCAGTTCATTCAACTTGGCTTCGGTTTTTTCTTTCGTAATAGTCAAAATTTTGATATAATTTTCTATTTCGACTGAAGAAGTATAATTATTATTTATACTGAGTGCTTCCAAAGTTTGTCCGTATTGGTAATTCAGTTTGTCAATTTCACTCATTAATGGGTTCAAGTCGTAGTAATGTATTAATGTGTGAGAATACTCTTGGATTTTGGCGGTTCCTAATTTCAAGGGTATCATACCAGGGTTGTTCTCTAAGTTTGTCAGTGTTATTTTGTCTTGGAGTCCGAATACAAAAGGTATTCTGAAAAGAAATGAATTATTTATTGAAATTGTAAGTTTTCTTCAGAGGTCTTTTTAAGTTGTCCATATGTACTTTGTCATGATTTTCTGTAGAAACAGTTTTCATGGTTTCATCAACTTTCGTGATAGTAGTAGGTTTTTCAAACTTGTTTGCATGTTTTTGTCGTATGTGTTTTTTCACGTAAGTTTCTGACTGTGGTTTGAAAATTTCGGGGTTATCGCGTGTTTCATTACATTTTTCGATTACCTTTTCTTTTTGTTTGATTAACCGTTTGTTAAGTTCCGCATAAAGTAGTTTTGTTCTCTCTTTGTGGTCATTCGTGTAATCGTTCAGGAGAATATTGTCTATATCGATATTGAATGGATTCTCGTTCGTTATATGTCCGTTGATTATATCGATTGGTTTCAATTTTGTGGTCGAATGTACGGAATGGTTGTATGCAAGTATGGCATAAACCATTTTCATTTGAGGTGGTGTCTTCAGGAATCCTCGGGTATTTAGGAGCCTGATGTGTTCTATGAGGGTAGAGTGTAGTCTTTCAATTTGTCCGTTCGATTGAGGGTGATTGGGTGAGCAAAAGTGTACATTAATTTTATGCAGTTTGAGGAGTTCCTCAATAACTGTGTTTTTGAATTCAGAACCATTATCGGCTATGATTTGAATGGGTACACCGTGGTGAGAGAAAAATATTAAAAGTTTGTCAGCTATATCGGTTGCCGATAGAAAAGGCAAGTGATAAGCTTGCGCATATTTTGAAAAACTATCTATTACGGTTAAAAATTTGGTTTTCTCTAGAGTATAAACATCGATATGAATAATTTCGAAAGGTTTGGTGGCTGTTGGGGTTATATTCATTTTTGTTTTAATCGGATGTCTTTCATATTTACTTTGTTGGCATATTTCGCATTGATTGATGAAGGTTTGTATAGAATCTTTCATATTTGGCCAATAATATCGCGCCTTGAGCCTTTGTTCGGTTTCTTCGATTCCTCGATGATTACTTTTACCTTCGTGATATGCTTGTATAAGATCTGGAATTTCATTTTTCGTTGTAACATCAATCAGTTTTAATTTACAAGACTTGAATTTTAAAGAGGGCCATTTGAAGTTTTTACGAATTACTTCGCAGAATCTTTCATACATATCTGGTACTTCGAAATAAAGATAGTAAGGAACATTTGGAACAACATATTCTGTGACAAAATCGACTACATCTTTTTCAAAATTATTTGAGGAAAGCTGAACAATTATTCTTTGTTTCTTTTCGAATAAAATTTTTATTAGAGGTTTTGAAGGTGAATGAAGAACGTGTTGAAATATGATTTGGTTTTGACCGTGGTTTACAGGAGATTCAGAAATTGGTATTTCAACGATAGGGTTTTCTTCCGCGTTGGTATGGACGGTTACGTCATCATCGAGTATTTCTATTGGATCATGTTCATGAATTTCTTGGTTTTCGTGAGTGTCAGTATCAAGATTAACTAATGTGGAAATATTGTCTTCTTGTGCGTTTTTATTTTTGTCGTTGACATTAGAGCTTGTGCTTGGTTGTATGTCAATTGGACTTATTGTTTCAGTTGGGTCGATTTCGCGTGCGATTTCGCCTATTGGTAAAATGTCAATAGATGGTTCATAGTTGGGAGTTTCAAGACAAGGATTTATCGGATTTTGATTGCCAAATGTGACAGATGGAGCCAGACGATCAGACTCTTCGAGAATTTCGTCTAGTTCTTCCCAAAATTTTGTTTCTTTTGTGTGAACTTCGATGCGTGAAAGGGCATCGGCATTTGTGTTAGCTGATCCTTTTTTGTAAATTATATTGTATTGATATTCCTCGAGTTTTATTCTCCATCGGAGTAATTTCGAGCTTGGGTCCTTCAATGAAAATATCCATTGGAGGGGCCTATGGTCGGTGATTATGTTAAATCTTCTGCCAAAAATGTAAGGGCGGAAGTACTTGGTGGCCCAAACAATCGCCAATAATTCTTTTTCTATCGTGCTGTAATTTGCTTCGGAGTCATTAAGAGTCCTTGAAGCATATGCCACTGGGAGGTCTTTGCCAATAGGTCCTTGGCTCAAAACAGCACCCAATGCAACGTTCGACGCATCCGTAGTTAAGTTAAAAGGTTTAGAAAAGTCTGGGTATTGGAGGATTGGTTCATTAATCAACAAATTTTTACAGGTTTCAAAACACGATAAGAATTCTTGATCGTGGGTGATTTGTGCACCTTTTTTCAAACATTTCGTTAATGGTTTTGTGATTTTGGCAAAATTATTTATGAACCTACGATAGTATCCAAGGAGTCCTAAAAAACCTTTTATTTGTTTTGTTGTTTTTGGTACAGGAAAGTTTTTAATTGCCTTTATTTTGTCAGGATTGGGTTTGACACCATTTGGAGTGACAATATGACCAAGGTAAGCCACTTCTTTCCGTAAAAACTCGGATTTATCAAGTTGAACTTTAAAGTTTGCCTCTCTGAGCCTTTGAAATACGGCTCTCAATCTTTCCATGTGTTCCTGAAGGGATGTGGAAAAGATAATTATATCGTCTAAGTATACCAAGCATTTTTCGTTTTGAATTCCTCTCAAAATATTTTCAATTACTCTTTCAAAGGTAGCAGGGGCGTTCTTCAACCCGAAGGGCATACGAAGGTACTCATAGTGCCCTTGTTCAGTATTGAAGGCAGTTTTTTCAATATCCGCTTCGCACATTTCAATTTGATGAAAGCCACTGGCAAGGTCCAATGTCGAGAAATATTGGCACCTACCTAATTTATCTAAAAGATCTGTGATATTTGGCAAGGGGTATTTGTCATCGATGGTTTTTTCATTAAGTTTCCGATAATCTACGACAACCCGCCATTTTTGCTTACCGGAGGCATCTAATTTTTTAGGTACGACCCAAATTGGGGACGACCAAGGTGAACTACTAGGTCTGATGATTTTTTGGTCTAACATTTTTTGAATTTGTGTTTCAACTTCTTTTTTGTGGATAAAGGGATACCTATATGTTTTAGTATAGACTGGTATTTCGTCAGTAGTCTTTATACGGTGTTTAGTTTTATTTGTGAAAGTGAGAGGTTCGTCTTCGTGATAAAAAATGTCGGAAAATTCAAGGCATAATTTTTCAATCATTGATTTTTCTTCCCCATTTAAATGGTCAGTTCTTATATTAGATAAGTCCAGTTTACGTTTGTCTGTCTCATCAAAATTGTTAAAACTGAATTCTTGTATGCATGTTCTATCAAATTTTTCAACTACAATGGGTTCCGAGAAATCTAGTGTTATCTTCTTTGTGCTGTTATTTAATACGGTCGTTAACGCTTCTCCGTTTCTCGCGATTGACAAACTCTCTGGAATTTCGCAGTTGTGTATCTTTTGATAAGGAATTATTATTTCACCGTCTTTTACAGATGTTTTTATTTTAATCACTTGTTCGTTTCGAGGAAGTATAGATATGAGATTCAAGTCATTTTTTATTTTATGATAGTGCAATTTAATTTGGGAATGTGGCGTGATTAATAATCCATTGCTCAAATTGACATTAGCTTGGAGTATTTTCAGATTATCAATACCTATCAATCCATGAAAAGTATTGTGGAATTTAAACAGATAAAATTTGAGATTTCCAGAAACATTGAAAATTTTAGAAATGGGTATAAAAGCGCTATGCTTATGGCATGATTTTTGGAAAACAGTTGAGACTATAAATGGATCATTCTGGATTCGATCAGGGTATAGATTATAAGCTAAATTTGGATCGATAAATGATTTAGTTGAACCAGTATCAACCAAAAATTTCAAATTGTGTTCTGGCAGAATGATGTATGGCAATTCGCTAGAATTGGAGGAATTTAGTGATATTATTATTGGTTCTATCTTTGACCGGTGTTTTGGCTTGTTGACTGAAAATTTTGATTTTGCATATTTTCATCATTTGCATAATTATTTTGACTTTCGATTTCACTATCCTGCAAGTAGTAATCTATTTCATTAGTCTCTGCATTATATAGTTCTTCTGAAATAAAATTCTTTTCCGGTGGCTTGTAAGAATGAGAGGGACCCGGTTGGTTTCTATTAAATGTTTGCCTCGTCGAAACACTCATAGGTGTTTGATTAGGGAGACTTCGATTGGGATTTGGCTTAAAAACGTTTTGATTTTGTACAGGTTGTTTAAAAACTTGTGAATTTGTAAAGAACTTCCGTGGTGGCATATTGTTTCTTGGCTGAACATTTATAGGTTGAGAGGGGAAATTGTTTTGTGATTGAAATTGATTATTATGAGGTTTATATTGATTATTTGATGATTGATTATAGAACTGATCATTTCTCGTATGTGCATTGAAAGAAGTTCTGGGTGTATGAGAATGATTTTGATGAGGAGTTGACCTGATTTGGCCATTATTTTGACGAATCGATACTCTATTCGATTGATTTTGATAATAATTGACATTTTCTTCTTGGATAATGAATTGCAGGGCCTGATTCAAATCATCAGGTCTCATACAACGAATTGTTGTACCCAGAGGTTCTCTCAAGCCTGATAAGAATGTTTTCAAAGCAAGCGAATTATATAAGTTTCGTTTCAGAATTTTTGAATTTCCATCGTTTTCATGGGAATCGATATAACAACAAATCAGATTGAGAATTTGTAATATACGATCGAAAAACTGTTGGGGTTTTTCGGACGGATATTGTTTCATCATTACCATATCTCTGTTCAAACATGCTTCATCGCGTTGATCTGCAAAATTTCTATACAGGGTGGTTTTCAAAACATCCCAAGTTGTGACATTTTGGATATTAACTACCAACTTTGCATTTCCTGACAATTTTCCAATTAAACAATTCAACAAATATGTATTTTGAAAGTTATTGGGATTCGTTGCATCATAAAAATTCGAAATAAGACTTTCACATGTACTCAAGTATCTATTAAGTTCATTTGGGTTCCCATCGAATTGTGGAACGCAATTCAAATATTCTGGTTTGAAAGTGTTCGCCATTATTGAGGAATTTGAAGTATTCGTTTGGAGTGTTTGAGAATTTGAATTAGATCTGATTGCGAATGGATTTTGAACGATTAGATTCGTATTTGACAGTGTTCGACTAGAGTTTGTATTGCCTGAGTCAGTTAAAGACAATGTTTCAAGTTGTTCAAAAATATTTTCAAGCGACATATAGATTCAGTGTACTCACAATAAAAGCAAGCCTTTGGCCATCGTCTTCTTAACCACTATAAGGAATCTGCCTTGGTTCAGCAATTCTCGTCTTCGCCAAGTATTTCTTCCTTGCAGAAGGGGACGATGAGGTTCCACTTCTCGAAAACAGCTTCGGTACGGGGTCTTCTGCAGGTCCTCGATTGACTGGGTTTCCTGAAGTTCTAGGAGCCTCTCTGCTTCCAACGCCAACTTGTTCTGCTCTCTGAGGTTCGGTTGTCAATAAATCGTTGAAACGAAAATCACTCGTTCGATACGCGTGACTTTGACAATCCTACAGTCGACTGCGCCAATTAACTATCGACGGCACGAAACTTGCTTTTTAAAAAATATTTATTGATACAAAAATCGGAAAAAGATACAAGTACAAAATATATGTGTTGTTAGTTCTGAGACTGAAGACTGACTGAAGTCGCCAAGTGAAATCTGGAAGATCTCTGCTTCCATGAGAACTGTCTACTCAGCATCCCGAATGGGGTGGTGGTAAGCTAAGTCAGCGGGATTTCTTCTAGGTGGTGACATAATTCGTGGAGAAATCTACGTCTGGTGACAGTCGCTGCCATTAACAAAAATGATACCCTTTCAGCAATTACCACACTAGTAACAGAGCGGAGGGATTGTAAAGTTGTCTATTCTATAAACATAAACTGATACAGATAGGTTGAAATAGAGGTACAGTGTTAGAAAGAAAATATTGAGAGATTATTGTGGGTACCTAGAAGGGCAATAAAGGTAAAACATCAATTACAAACCCTACCGTTCGTTACAACTGTGATCAAATGTAGAGGAAAAATGGAGGAAGATTGAGATTTTGAATTGGATACATCGTCATCGGATCAAGATAGTACATGGTTTCGCAGTAGCATATTTTGTGGTATGCTATTGTTACGATTTATCCATGAGTTCGTTGATTGAAACTCCACACAACACTTCACTACTTTTATTACAACTCCGTATCACAATACAATACAATCACTTGAACTGCTCCGCTAACTATCCAACGCTCTGCACTGAATACTCTGATAAACTCTCTGTAATAGGAATTCATCAATTTCATAATCCCAATTCTCAACTCTTTGAGTTAACTAGTTCAAAAAATAAGAGAGGGAGGACCTTAAAGAAAAGCACTGTATAGTATAAAATATGAATACATTCCTGCCTTATGAATTATCATCAGAAAATCAACAGAAACTCACTGTTAGTATGTTCAACATTCATTGAAGTTCGATTTATTCTTGACAAGGAAGAAAGATTCTGTCTGAACAAGTAAGCTTGTCTGAGCTTGTCTCTCAGATGTAATTTCAGACTTATTTTCACAGAATAATTGAAAATATGATTAGAAACCTGCTAGAAAAAATATCATCAGAAAATCTACAGAAACTCTCTGTAACTATGTTCCAAGTTCATTGAAGTTTATAGATGATGAATTTCACATATGCAAAGAAGGTGTTTGCTTAATCATTGATCGTTACTTTTTTCATAGATTTTGTGTATTCTCCTCCATTGAGAAAAAACCTCGAACGCATTCATTAAATCGAAACCAAACATGTACAAACTTTCAACCTCCACCTAGGTTATTGACATTTACCAATGATGACAAAAGTAACATTCTTTGGGAGCTTTATGATTGTTTCTTTGCAACGCATACTTGAAACAGGAGCTGTATTGAAATTGATCTTGGAAATATTAATTTCTTTTTCATTTCATGTAATTATTCCGAATGACCGTGAAAAAAGTATGTAAGAGCGGCAAAAGATAACATTTCTCTCTCGAAAGTTTGAACATATGTTTGAATTTGTATTTCGACTTGTAATCCAATATTCTATGGGTATACCCTTTCAGTAAATACATATGACCTGTAACGAATCTTCTCTCAAAATGGACTGATAATGGTTGCATAATATGAGGAGAAGAATATAGGAGAACTGAATCCTGAAAACGAAACGCTTCTTTGGTAAAATCCTGGAAAAATCATGAGCCTCCAAGTTATTTACCTTTGGAGCCATGTTTCCTCCATCCAGTGATTCGGTAGTATTGATAATGAACAGTGGAGGATCCAGGATCAGGTCAAGGGGGGGTCTATAACTCAAAATTCATATATATATATATATATATATATATATATATATATATATATATATATATTTATGATTTAACCTAATCAACAGCATATTCTACTCATACATAGTATATTCAAATCGTTAGCGGCATACACAATACTCATCACAAATGTAACAAGTCTAATTTTTCAAATACTGCGCCAAAAAGGATCCAATGGCAGCACTGTCAGAAATTTCTCGAACTTTTCCTCGATAAGCCTGACGAGTGTCAATTTTCTTCGAAGTGTCATCGAGAAAAATTGCAATTTGATAGTTAAAAAAAAACATTTTATTTTGAACCTACAACATGAAGAGGACTCTATTTTCATATTTTACTCGGCTTGATCAAACGTCTGAACCGACTGAACCAGAAAAAAAGGAAAGAACAATCGGTGAGTCCAAAAATTTCAAGCAAAATTTGTTCGTTTGTTTGGGTAACATTCAATCCAGATCTTGTTTGTAAGTACTATTTTTATTTCTTAAGAATTATTTTTTTTTTTTTGCGGAATTATTGAATTGATAAATTGATGAAATTGGTTGTTAAAAAATGAGAAATTCACTAATGTTTAAATGTAGCCTGCTCTTTAGTTTTCAATGGAATGTAATAATAATTATTGAAGTTCTTCAATTTTAAAGCAAAAAAATTTATTCTATTTCATTTTTTTGTCTTGCTCATGTGACATATTTTCGTTCCCTTACAAAATTTGGAAACTAGGAGCCGATAAAAATTGGAAAAAAACCCTCTTATTTTCCCAATGGGGGGGGGCGGACCCGAACCCCCCCTCCCGTGGATCCGCCACTGTAATGAACAAATTCCAGTGTAATTGCCTTCATGCATTCAGCTCACAAACTGAACATTTTCCTAGAGGCGACTTCAGTCAGTGTGGCAAAAATAATCCCGTCGCCTGGGGATACCTCCGTTAACAAAATGGAATAAGCTTGTTATCCAGTTCAACGCGATCTCACCCAAAAATAAACCCGATTGATGTAAAAATGCACTGAGAATAATGGAAGTGAAAAGGGGCCCCAGCTGAAGAATCAAAACAACACGTTTTAACACTCGTTCTCTGTACAGATTTCAATATTTTCGGATCAAGATGCATAAAAATCCTGGTGCGCTGACTGATATGCTTTCGTTCAGTCACTTCCTCTCGATCCGAGACGTCGAAGTGAAAGATTACGCCTTTTAATGGTAGGTGATGATAAGAATGCGATTTCCCTAAGCTGCAGTTCCACTCAGGCGGCAGCTTGCCAGTGAATTTTGAGACCGACGCCGACGGTCTTATTGCCTTGGAGCTGGCGAGATCTTTCGTTCACCAATAGAATCATCAGTACACAAAATTTGCGTAGACAAGACCGCCTCTTACAAACTCAGCCTCTTGAAGGCAAGTTTGATTGTTCAATCTGAAGTATTTGAAAGTTGAATGCGTTTGAGATTTTGAGTTATGAAAAATTCCGTTCAATATTCTAAATATTCTATTTAGTTCCGTTTTTGTTTCATCTCACGTTCTACTATTTTCTCACGTTTTCACCTCCGAATATGTTTATGAGGAAGCATCGTTCGTGGTTTCAATAGTGCAGACAGTTGAAATATTTGTTACTGTTGCGAACCATATAATCATTGACAAAATGGTTAGCGCTCTCGTGGCCGAGGTTATAAGTATTACTACTTCTCTTCGGGCTTGAAGGCCGTCGTTCTTTGGAATTTCTTCCCAACGTTTCGCTAGCGTGAGTGGTCACCTTCTTCAGAGGCTTACTCATTTCCGATGACTAAACGTTTTGATTTCTTAAGGTGTATTTATATTGATGCAGGTAGTCTGGAGTGTTAATTACTTCTGTCGGGTTCGGGGAATAATCATCATTATTAGTTGCCGCACTACCTGCCGTGATTTCATTCGTGATTCTTGATTTCCTCAGAATGGGAATCCAAATTCTGTTTAGACTCAACGCTTCCTCTTTTCTGTTGAAATTGTCCGCATGTTTTTGGTTCTCTATTGCCTTCCGTACCAGTCGGCTATGGTAACCCTGGTTGGGGGTAATCAGTTCAGCGTTTTCAAACAGAATGTCACCCTCACTCAGTGCGTGTTCCGCCACCGCCGATTTGTCGGTTTGCCCCAGCCTGCAGTTCCTTTCATGCTCTTTGATCCTTGTTCCCATGGATCTTTTCGTGGTACCTATGTAAACCTTCCCACAGGTGCCCGGTATGCGATAAACCCCTGCTGCTGACAGTGGGTCTCTTTTGTCTTTAGCCGACCTGAGGCTTTGTTGGATCTTCTTGGTCGGCTTAAAAACCGTTTTTATGTTATATTTCCCCAAGAGTTTCCCAATTCTGTCAGTGACCCTCGGAATATATGGCAGATATGCATTTGCAACTACCTGAGAGTCCTCCCTGTTATGAACCGTGGAACTCTTCAGTTTCATGGCCCTGTTGATCTCAGATACACTGTATCCATTTGACCTCAAGGTCACTTGAAGATGTTCCAGTTCCTGCTCTAGATGCTCGGAAATGAGTAAGCTTCTGAAGAAGCTGGCCACTCTCGCTAGCGAAACGTTAGGAAGAAATTCCAAAGAGCGACGGCTTTCAAGCCCGAAGAGAAGTAGTTACACTCATTTAATCATTTCAACAAATGTTTTAAGAATCGAAGATTTGATTCGATTGCATTTGATTTCGATTGGCCAGCGTAAGGAGGCGTGTTTATGCTACCCAATAGATGCAAATGTATGTGGTAATGACGCTTCGATCACGCATCTACCGTTGTTTGGCTCCCTATGTTTGTTGGATGGATATAGTATAGAGTTGAGAGTTTGAAGGGAGACCTGCAGTATGGCCCGTCTCACTTATTTGGTGAACACAAATAATTTAAGGCGATTGAATATTTCGAGTGCTCCGCTAAAAATGATACTAACTTTGTACTAATAATGAGAAACTGTGATCTCATGGGGGATGTGATATAATGTTTCAATCGTTGGATTCCTAATGTGAACAGCATCATTACAAATACGCGTACCACCGTTGCAGAACAATACAATGGGGTAGTTTGCGAATTTGTTGGGGGAAAACGAATAAACTATTTTCTAAAAAGTCATTATATGAGATGTAAAGCTGCTGCTCAACATCGTCCAATAGTGAAGATTGTTATGATACAACGAAACAAGCGAACATCCCAATATTCAGTAAAAAATTCACAGAGAACAAAAGTGGAAACACGAACTCACTGAGATCAATCAAAGCACACGGTCGTTAAAAAAAGGAGTCCAATTCGATACAGAATATGGTACACATGCTATACCCGATGCCGACATAACTCCAAAAGACTGAGCATGAACGAAAACCAATCGACCGAGAAATCAAGACTCGAAACAACAAGCCCCGTTGGCTACAAGAGAGAGTTTTATGTATGATAGCATTGATAGAATATCATTTTGGAGAAATATGCAAAATGCGAAAGACAACTTAATGTTCGAATGAGGAAAATAACTCCTTTAGTACATACATCTTCCGCTATAAGAGGGAGTTTGAAATGGAAACGACAGTAATACACAGGTGGAAGAATGCGGCTCATTTGTAGACTAAGACGACTTTTATCTTGCAGTGAGTCCAGACGGCTACGTTGGCAATAAACACCATAATCGAAGTGAAATGTTCCAAATCTATATTCAAAACGCATACTACTGACGGCATGGAAACTGAAAATTCTGCACGATAGATGAACATAACGACACTCATTTGAAAAAAAATTACAATTATTTTCATTAGATACAAGGTCAGCTTCATATCACAGGACGCAATAGTGTGCTTTCATTTTTTTTCAACGCAGCAACTTTTCCGGGTAGATAGAGGTCTACTCTTCTACACTTGTATAGATTCCAATGCCACATTTTTGCACTTGACGCGCGTTTCGCTAACAAGGTAAGCATCTTCAGAGGAAGAAAATTGATAGCAAATGTAGATCTAGAAATATAGATTTAGTATCAATATCCTTCTCCTGAAGATGATAACCTTGTTAGCGAAACGTGCATCGAGTGCAAGAATATCAGTTTGGTGTAAGGGTAATTGATTCATCGAAAAAGTTTCAACTTTCACATCAAAGGTTCCAAACTCATCGTTTATTGAATATTGATATTATTGAATTAACCTCTTCATAATTTTTTCTGATGAATCGCATGCAATTTGGTTCTATCGAAAAAACATTTCAAATATTGTTTGAATTTTTGTTGTGGAGGTAAGAAAGTTCTGGAATCCATTTTTTGGGTTTTCTTTCCCCTTAAAATGAAAGAAAAGAGCTATAATGAGGTCTAATAATATCTGTTTTTTGGGCAAATTGGTATATTTGCCCCGATAAGTAACTGCAATATTGGAAAGATCCAAAATTGAGTGACTATTTTGTAAATTACGTACCGTAATTTCATGAATTCGGAGATATAATGAACGATTTTATTGATAAAATGCATATACTTCCCTTTGGCGACATTTCGGCAACTAGTCTGTCTCCTTTTTCAAGCCTATTTTGGAAAATTCCAAATTTCAGTTCGTGGTATGTAGTGTCAAAATATGACATCTCTCCAGTTCAACTTCCCTTTTCAGGAAGGGGCATCCAACATTGACCCATACTCAATGAACGAGTAACAATCCCTTCATTGCCGTTCAACAAAATGAAAGTAGTCTTTTCCATTTTTTTTGTTCCAATCTGTTCTGTCATAAGTAATTGATGATGACCGGAAATGAACTGGGTGCTACTCGTTCATTGTGTATGGATCAATGTTGGATGCCCCTTCTGAAAAGGGAAGTTGAACTGGGAAGATTCAATTCGAAGTAGGTTGAGCTATGAGTGAATCACGCCAGTGCCACATTTTGACCACGTACCAGAAATTGAAATACCATTAAAAATTTCCAAAATAGGCTTGAAAAAAAAAGCAGAATGACTTCCGAAACGTCGCCGTCGCCAAGGGGAATTAAATATTTGTTCATTGAATCTCCAAATTAAAATAGTCACTCAATTTTTCATTTTTTTAATATTGCAGTCAGGTATCGGGAAAAATATACCAATTTTGCTAAAAAAAAAACAGATATTATGAGACTTCAGAGCTTTTTGCTTTCTAGGGGAGACAAAACCCAAGAAATGGATTCCGAAACATTTTACTATACCTTTTTTGACACTTGTATAGTGGTTTGAGTTATAATGAAAAAGTCTGATGGTACCCAAAAAATCCTAAAATATCTACAAAAAAGAGCAATTTGTTATGTGATTTCACTAGACAGTTCACAAAACTGCTAGACATGTTTTAATATACAACAGCTTCTTCAGCTGTATAAACACGCCTGTAGAAGCTATCACGTAATGAAACACGTATACGTGTTTTGTTAACTTTCTAGTGTTAATTTGATTTAGTATTTACTGCAATTGTCAGTTTGACGAATTCGTCACCACCCATTAAAAATAATTCGCCTATTGTATCGCTAGGTTGATATTCGAATCATATAACGTATCTCCTGGCGATATTCCATAACTTGTCCTCGAAACGAGGACGATGCCAACCCAAAGCTGATTGCCATTGCTCGTTGCAGCTAGCTGTCACTTCATTCTCATACTTTTGAACCGAATCAAGCTGAATTTCAACTTTCCTCTCCAAGTCAATGTTGAAATCCATGATAATTATTGAGTAATATCCAAAATTCACCTATACTCTCAGTTGAAGTCAATATATGACTCATAAACGTGTGATTCAAAGATGATGAAAAAAAATACCCTACGACAAAACGAGTATGAAACGGTGATTCAGCGCCCGTCGCGCCATATAGACAGGTAAGTAATTCTTTCTTTTGTGAAATGATCAAAAGTCTATGATCAACAGAGAGTGTTTGTCAATTTTCTGCTGTGACTTCTTTTATAGTAGTTTCGCATTCTCCTTAGATTGATTCGAAGATGATAAAAATCTATTATTTATTATGTTGTCTGATTGAATGCATTCCAATAGAGAATAGAGTTATGATGCTTTCGACAAGGAATTACCCTAGATGGGGAGCCTTTGGTGGATAATTAATGAGTGGCGAATCCCATTCATAATGTAGGTAAATGAAGACCGGACATTACCATTTCAAACTAACGTAATTACTAAATTAATCCTGAATCCCTTGTGAAAGGCAAGCCCCATTTGGAATTTATAACGATTTTAATGAATTAGTTCAGCAAATTACATATTCATTAGGACACGTGTAGACTCATTTATGATGTTTTCAAATTGTGCAGAAATACAACGAAATATCATTTTCAATTTACTGCATATATTGGTAACATTGCCGTTCAAATCACTTCCCACGAATTTATTTGAATGAGACCTTTTTGGGATTGGGAAATGAACAGAGCAAATCTGGTTGAGTAGAACTTCAATATGAACCTCGGTTACTTTAGCAATAAAGTTCGGCAATATTTAAAAAAAAATTCCTATCATCTTGAAACAGTGACGAGGCTTTTGGAAATGATAATTATGTTTCGAAACGGGAAAGTAGAAGGGACCATTGGAATATTTCGAGAGTGGCGACGTCGGGGGCGGTACAGCTCCAGCAACATTTTTATTAGGGAATCTGCCACCTTCATATTTTAGCAGAGCGTTACTGATTGGAATTGAAGAGAAATGACGGAGTCGAATTCATAAATCCGGGCGTCTGGGGCGGTACAGCTCCAGCAATATTTTTATTGCTCCGACAATTGAAAAAATGCGAGTCATCATATTCTTATATCTGCATACCATTCACTATTCCATTCCTATCTGATGTATGGTATACTCCTTTGGGGTAAATCCTCCTGGGCAATCAAAGCCTTCCGAATGCAAAAGAAAGCTCTCAGAATAATTGCTGGAGCCCCGTACAATGAACCGTGTTCTCCAATCTTCAAAAAAAAAAAAAAAATCTGCCAGTACCCTCCATGTACATTTTCCATGTTCTACTTGAGATATACAAAAACAGAAGTATATTCTCTGCTCACTCTGATTTCCATAATTACCCCACTAGATCGGCAGATAAACTCAGGCCCCCTAGAGTTATATTACAAATGTCAAGGCGAAACTCCCTAGATGTTGCACTATATAATCACTTACCCAAAATAACCTCATACAATTGAACGAATATGCATTCAGAATTAAGGTAAAAGAGCTCTTGCTGAGACACTGTTTCTATTCCACAGAAGAATTCATGAAATGTACCTTTAAGATATAAATAGTCTTAGCTCTATGTGGATGTCTGTCTTTTTTTAATGTGTATTTTGTATGTAATATGTATTTTTTTTCATTTTTAACTTTTCACTCAATTTTATTATTTTAACTGTACCCAGATAGTCTATACTTGTATTGTCCTTGGACCTGTCACAAATGTATTCTTGCATAACGTGATCAAATAAATTATCTATCCATATATCTATCTATCTATCTATTCATATTTCAGCAGAGCGTTACTGACTGGAATTGGAGAGAAATGACAGAGTCAAATTAAAAAATCCGGGAGTCGGAAGCGGTACAACTCCAGCAATATTTTTATTAAGAACCCTGCCACCTTCATATTTCAGCAGAGCGTTACTGACTGGAATTGAAGAGAAATGACAGCTCCAGCAATATTTTTATTAAGAACCCTGCCAACTTCATATTTCAGCAGAGCGTTAATGACTGGAATTGAAGAGAAATGACAGGTTCAAATTCAAAAATCCGGGCATCGGGGGTGGTACAGCTCCAGCAATATTTTCATTAAGAACCCTGCCACCTTCATATTTCAGAAGAGCGTTACTGACTGGAATTGAACAGAAATGACGGAGTCGAATTCAAAAATCCGGGCATCGGGGTCGGTACAGCTCCAGCAATATTTTTATTAAGAACCCTGCCACCTTCATATTTCAGTAGAGCGTTACTGACTGGAATTGAAGAGAAATGACGGAGTCGAATTCAAAAATCTGGGCGCCTGGGTCGGTACAGCTCCAGCAATATTTTTATTAAGAACCCTGCCACCTTCATATTTCAGCAGAGCGTTACTGACTGGAATTGAAGAGAAATGACAGTCAAATTCAAAAATCCGGGCGTCGGGGGCGGTACAGCTCCAGCAATATTTTCATTAAGAACCCTGCCACCTTCATATTTCAGTAGAGCGTTACTGACTGGAATTGAAGAGAAATGACGAAGTCGAATTCAAAAATCTGGGCGTCGGGGTCGGTACAGCTCCAGCAATATTTTTATTAAGAACCCTGCCACCTTCATATTTCAGCAGAGCGTTACTGACTGGAATTGAAGAGAAATGACAGTCAAATTCAAAAATCCGGGCGTCGGGGTCGGTACAGCTCCAGCAATATTTTTATTAAGAACCCTGCCACCTTCATATTTCAGCAGAGCGTTACTGACTGGAATTGAAGGGAAATGACAGTCAAATTCAAAAATCCGGGCGTCGGAGGCGGTACAGCTCCAGCAATATTTTCATTAAGAACCCTGCCACCTTCATATTTCAGTAGAGCGTTACTGACTGGATTTGAAGAGAAATGACGGAGTCGAATTCAAAAATCTGGGCGCCTGGGTCGGTACAGCTCCAGCAATATTTTTATTAAGAACCCTGCCACCTTCATATTTCAGCAGAGCGTTACTGACTGGAATTGAAGAGAAATGACAGTCAAATTCAAAAATCTGGGCATCGGGGGTGGTACAGCTCCAGCAATATTTTCATTAGGAACCCTTCCACCTTCATATTTCAGTAGAGCGTTACTGACTGGAATTGAAGAGAAATGACGGAGTCGAATTAAAAAATCTGGGCGTCGGGGTCGGTACAGCTCCAGCAATATTTTTATTAAGAACCCTGCCACCTTCATATTTCAGCAGAGCGTTACTGACTGGAATTGAAGAGAAATGACAGTCAAATTCAAAAATCCGGGCGTCGGGGGCGGTACAGCTCCAGCAATATTTTCATTAAGAACCCTGCCACCTTCATATTTCAGTAGAGCGTTACTGACTGGATTTGAAGAGAAATGACGGAGTCGAATTCAAAAATCTGGGCGTCGGGGTCGGTACAGTTCCAGCAATATTTTCATTAAGGACCCTACTGCTACCTTCATATCTTAGCAGAACGTTACTGACTGGAATTGAAGAGAAACGACAGAGTCGTATTCGAGAATCAGGGCGACTGGTACGGAGGGCAATAGAGATCCACAAACAAAGGGATAATTTCAACAGGAAAGAAGAAGCTGTGAGTCTCAACCGAATATGGAATCCCATTTGAAGAAGTTCGAGAGTAACAAACATGACGACAGGTAGAGCGGCAATTAATATTGATGAACATTATCCGAACCGCTTTTCGAAATCGTAATACTCAGTCATCAGAGTCAAACTCCTGATGTATGAGCCTCTGAAGAATCCAGCTACTCGCACCAGCGAAACTACAGGAAGAAATTCCAAAAAACGACGGCTTTCAAACCCGAACTGAAGTAATAATACAAAGTGATGCCACCAATATAATATTGAAATAATGAAGTACCTCCCTTCTTATTTTTTCAATAGGTGGGCAAAATATATTGTTTCAAAATAGTGAAATCAACATCTCACATTGGGTCTTTTTTCAGAATTGTGTCATAACATATTCACAGATATTGCTTCATAGTCATTTGGTTCCAGTTCTCAGGTACGACTTTCATAATTGCTGAACTGAATTGAATAAATTCTCACATTCTACTCATCAAAATGCAAATAGTTTCGTGTTTGGAATTATTCATTTCAAAAACAAGAAATGTTTTCAAAATCCTTCAAGTTAGGAACCGTTTCTAATTGTTTTTTCCTCAAAATGTTAAAAAAAAAATTCACCTATGGAAAAAATAGAGGGAGATTTTCTCATCTTTTGATATTTTTTCTTGGGGATAACATAGAAATGTCATCTTAGACGATCTTTTCAGCGAGATCTGAATTACCGTGTTTAATCAATATATCATAAAATGAAGGTGGCAGGGTCCTTAATAAAAATATTGCTGGAGCTGTACTGCCCCCAACGCCCAGATTTTTGTATTCGACTCCGTCATTTCTCTTCAATTCCAGTCACTAACGCTCTGCTGAAATATGAAGGTGGCAGGGTTCTTAATAAAAATATTGCTGGAGCTGTACCGCCCCTGACGCCCGGATTTTTGAATTTGACTCTGTCATTTCTCTTCAATTCCAGTCAGTAACGCTCTGCTGAAATATGAAGGTGGCAGGGTTCTTAATTCTTAATAAAAATATTGCTGGAGCTGTACCGCCCCCGACGCCCTGATTTTTGAATTTGACTCTCTCATTTCTCTTCAATTCCAGTCAGTAACGCTCTTGTGAAATATGAAGGTGGCAGGGTCCATAATGAAAATATTGCTGGAGCTGTACCGCCTCCGACGCCCAGATTTTTTAATTTGACTCTGTCATTTCTCTTCAATTCCAGTCAGTAACGCTCTGCCGAAATATGAAGGTGGCAGGTTCCTTAATGAAAATATTGCTGAAGCTTTACCGCCCCCGACGCCCGGATTTTTTAATTCGACTATGTCATTTCTATTCAATTCTAGTCAGTAACGCTCTGCCGAAATATGAAGGTGGCAGGTTCCTTAATGAAAATATTGCTGAAGCTTTACCGCCCCCGACGCCCGGATTTTTTAATTCGACTATGTCATTTCTATTCAATTCTAGTCAGAAACGGTCTGCTGAAATATGAAGGTGGCAGGGTCCTTAATAAAAATATTGCTGGAGCTGTACCGCCCCCGACTCCCGGATTTTTGAATTCGACTATGTCATTTTTATTCAATTCTAGTCAGTAACGGTCTGCTAAAATATGAAGGTGGCAGGTTCCTTAATGAAAATATTGCTGAAGCTTCACCGCCCCCGACGCCCGGATTTTTCAATTCGACTATGTCATTTCTATTCAATTCTAGTCAGTAACGGTCTGCTAAAATATGAAGGTGGCAGGTTCCTTAATGAAAATATTGCTGAAGCTTTACCGCCCCCGACGCCCGGATTTTTTAATTCGACTATGTCATTTCTATTCAATTCCAGTCAGTAACGCTCTGCTGAAATATGAAGGTGGCAGGGTTCTTAATAAAAATATTGCTGGAGCTGTACCGCCTCCGACGCCCAGATTTTTTAATTTGACTCTGTCATTTCTCTTCAATTCCAGTCAGTAACGCTCTGCCGAAATATGAAGGTGGCAGGTTCCTTAATGAAAATATTGCTGAAGCTTTACCGCCCCCGACGCCCGGATTTTTTAATTCGACTATGTCATTTCTATTCAATTCTAGTCAGTAACGCTCTGCCGAAATATGAAGGTGGCAGGTTCCTTAATGAAAATATTGCTGAAGCTTTACCGCCCCCGACGCCCGGATTTTTTAATTCGACTATGTCATTTCTATTCAATTCTAGTCAGTAACGGTCTGCTAAAATATGAAGGTGGCAGGGTCGTTAATAAAAATATTGCTGGAGCTGTACCGCCCCCGACGCCCGGATTTTTGAATTCGACTATGTCATTTCTATTCAATTCTAGTCAGTAACGCTCTGCTGAAATATGAAGGTGGCAGGGTTCTTGATAAAAATATTGCTGGAGCTGTACCGCCTCCGACGCCCAGATTTTTTAATTTGACTCTGTTATTTCTCTTCAATTCCAGTCAGTAACGCTCTGCCGAAATATGAAGGTGGCAGGTTCCTTAATGAAAATATTGCTGAAGCTTTACCGCCCCCTACGCCCGGATTTTTTAATTCGACTATGTCATTTCTATTCAATTCTAGTCAGTAACGCTCTGCCGAAATATGAAGGTGGCAGGTTCCCTAATGAAAATATTGCTGAAGCTTTACCGCCCCCGACGCCCGGATATTTCAATTCGACTATGTCATTTCTATTCAATTCTAGTCAGTAACGCTCTGCCGAAATATGAAGGTGGCAGGATCCTTAATAAAAATATTGCTGGAGCTGTACCGCCCCCGACGCCCGGATTTTTGAATTCGACTATGTCATTTCTATTCAATTCTAGTCAGTAACGGTCTGCTAAAATATGAAGATGGCAGGTTCCTTAATGAAAATATTGCTGAAGCTTTACCGCCCCGACGCCCGGATTTTTTAATTCGACCATGTCATTTCTATTCAATTCTAGTCAGTAACGGTCTGCTAAAATATGAAGGTGGCAGGTTCCTTAATGAAAATATTGCTGAAGCTTTACCGCCCCCGACGCCCGGATTTTTTAATTCGACCATGTCATTTCTATTCAATTCTAGTCAGTAACGGTCTGCTAAAATATGAAGGTGGCAGGGTCCTTAATAAAAATATTGCTGGAGCTGTACCGCCCCCGACGCCCGGATTTTTGAATTCGACTCTCTCATTTCTCTTCAATTCCAGTCAGTAACGCTCTTGTGAAATATGAAGGTGGCAGGGTCCATAATGAAAATATTGCTGAAGCTGTACCGCCCCCGAAGCCCGGATTTTTTAATTCAACGCTGTCATATCTCTTCAGTTCCAGTCAGTAACGCTCTGCTGAAATATGCAGGTGGCAGGGTCCCCAATAAAAAAGTTGCTGGAGTTGTACCGCCCCCGGAAGTCGTCACTCTCGGAATTTTCCAATGATCCCTTCTACTTTCCCGTTTCGAAATATAATTATCATTTCCAAAAGCTTCGTCACTGTTTCAAGATGATAGGGAAATTTTTTTGAATATTGCCGAACTTTATTGCTAAAGTAACCGAGGTTCAATATGATCATCTCAATTTTGTCTTACATTGTTTGAATCCTATTTTGAGGATTAGAAATGTCTTGAAATCATTTTTTTTGTTCTCTCTTCCTTGGAAATTGAATAGCTTTGAAATCTCATAATATTTGTTCTTAGGGCGAATTGGTACATACGTAACTGGAATATTATGAAGAAGCAAATTCAACTATTTTGAAAGTTACGCATCGTACTTTTTATGAAATTGGATCAAATTGAAGATAAATATGTATATAGGAAGGGTAGTCGTTGCTGACGAGTTAGGAAGAGAGCTAGCAAATAATGAGGTATTGCAGCAATAAAAAGAGTACTCTAAAGAGTTTGTCCAAGCTTTCGGAAATTTATTGAGATTATTTCCATCATCAGGGATACTACAAATTGCAAGTGTGTAAGATAGAGAAAATACATGTATGATATGACTCACATATTTGGTGAGGATGATTGGTTTGGTGCGACAAATATATGTTGGGAAGGTTAGCTCGATTAGCCAGTTGGGGAACGTATAACAAAATTTTCGGGTGTTGCAGTGGAAAATAAAAGAATTCTGGTGACTATTTTTTTTTCGGTTCAAAATTTCGAGATTTTTATTTTCTCTTCATCATGAACACTGGTATAAATAATTTGACGATTATTGCCATCAGTTGTATAATTAAACAATTACGAAGTGAGGTAACATTCACATAAACACAATTTCTAATCAAATGCAGCATAATGCAGAAGGAATTGAAATATAAAAATTTCGAAAATTACAATATTTTCAATTTTCAAATTCACAATCACAAGCTAATCGTATAAAAACTTTTCCGCTTTGGGATCCAAATTCGGCATTCACAGCAGTATAATCTCCTTTCGCTTGATATTTTAAACTACACTAATTATTATCGAATACTCAGAAGAGACCTCCCTTCAACTATTCAACAAATAGCCAAGATTTCGTTCTCAAACTTAGAAAAGAATAACATGTCATCAAAAAAAAAAAAAAACATTATATGAAGTATATGTTGGAGTCTTCAATCAATTATATGGACTGCCGAGAATCCACAAACCAAACTTACAACTTCGACCAATCATTTCAGGTGTCAATAGCCCCAACAAAGTCGTTGCACAAGTGACTGATATTCTCACTAAATCCTAAAACCAGGAAAACGAATTTTTTTGTTGAAGACTCTTTTAAATTTTATGACAATCATGTCGTAATCAGCCTGAGATGTAAAAAACCTTGTTCGACAATATTTTTCTCGATATAGGAAAAAAGAGTTTGTAGTATGTAGGTATGGATCAAGTATCTTTCCAAATGCCTTCTTTCAAAAAATATGTTGATGACATAATTCTAAGTGTTCCGCAAGATGAAATAGGAGGAGACCCTCCAAGTCTTCGATAGCTATGATCAAATTCTGCAATTCACCATTGAAAAAGAGGAAAATCACCACAGTGTCCTGTGGTAGACACAAAAGTTGTTAGAAGAGAGGACAATACCATTATTACATCATGGTACACCAAACTTGGTTCCTCTGGTAGATTCCAGAACTACGAATCTTTTTATGAGGAAATACAAAAAATCAATCTGGTTTAGGCTACGAAAGGCAAAGTGATAAAAATCTCTCACTCCACCTTTCGAATACAAAGCATTCACAATTATCAATTGACAGTGGTTATCCAAAGAACTCATACATAATTTGATGCGGAACAGATTGTAGCAAGGCATACATTGCACAAACAGACAGATTACTCAAGAACAGATTCACGGCTCAAAAAAGTGACATCAGAAATAACTGAAAAGGTTATAACTTAATTCGAGGAAAGATATAGAAGGTCTGAATGCCATTCATATATACATATCTTTTACACTTCAACGAATATAATGAACTCCCTCCAAAAAATATTTCTCAATAACAAACCCCAATTTTAGAGGATTCCTTTTGGAATTGTCGGGATTCATATCCATTTTTCCTGGATTATTCGACGTTTCGACTTCCATTTTGAAGTTGTTATCAAGAACTGTTAGACAAAAATATGTTAATACCGTCCTGACTAGTCATTATCTCTCCAACGGAATAACCAAGCAAGACAAAGCACTGATTCGATTGTCTGTTCTGCGTCAGATATACCTGCAATTCATAATACTTCTCTGTCAATATTTTTCCGACCGTAAACTCTCTCACGAGATGTTTGGACCGTTATTATTGATCACCGCTCTCTAAGATGAATGTAGAATCGAAGGTTTTCTGGGATCTTCTTCAATGCAAAATTGTTTGAAACAATATATATATATATATATCAATGAGAAGAGAAGTTGCGCTGGGAAGATTCAATCTGAAGTCGCTACAAAGAAAGAGTGATGAAAAAGTTATAATAGTAGCGATTTGTGGAAGGCTGTGTTTAGTAGGGTATTGGCTATTCTGGATCAGAATGATACGATATCACAGTTTTATATTCCAATGAGCTGAGGATGAATTAATGACTTGAAATCAAAGGTTTACTGTCAATGGTTACGATGACCTGATCGAAGTAGCCGTTACTATATGGAAGAAGATCATCTTGTAAATTGAAAAATTAATATTCACTAGGTTGCATCTACAATTCCAGTTATTTGAATTTCCAACGTGTGCTCGCATAGTGCAAAATTTCGGTAGCAATCATTGAAAAATGTCTGCCACACTGTCCCACATAAACGCTATTGCACTCCGGACCTTGCGGGTCATAAACTTCAGATTTCACCATCTTGTGGTTTTTATCCTTGCCATTGAAGAGTGATGAAAAATAACTGTTAGGTTCAAGATGGCTTACCTTAGACATTTTTTTGAGGGCTAACCACTAACATTGATTCAATTCTCACCATTTAGGCAGGTAATCGGTAGAAGGAATTCGAAAACACATCGACGCGACACATTGTTAGTCAACAAGTTTCAATTCGACATCTGAACGTTTGTTTCAACATTCAGAATTTCTGGTCTATCGTGGTTCTCGCTTACATCAACTCCACACCCCTCTTTCATTCGCCTGGAATGCCCTTACAATATACAGGAAGTTTCAGAAAACGATTGAATAATATTGATAGGCCAAAACAAAGAGGATATCAGACAAACTAGCATGTGACCGGATACCACTTTTTTAATTCTTTCAGTTCAAAACGGTAAGCGAAACAAGAGGGATCTCCCAGACTAGCTAAAAATTATTCGATATTTTTAAACCATTTTTTCGGAATGCAATATCACAGGTTCCCGAATCTCAACGATACGGAAATATTGCATTATGCTAAAAAAAGGTTTGAAACTCAATCATCTAGAATCCTGAGAGATTGAAGAACATGAAGAATTTGACTGCATCTACTGGATGATCAAATTGATTATTCATGGTATTTCCTAACATCAGGTTAGTTTATATTATTAGTCCGCAAAAGACGGAACTACAATAACATTAGTTGAAAATATAACTGGGCTAAATAAAAACATAGGAAGTTTCATTCCTCAATCTTCATATTAACGGTTGCTTGGATTGGTTCTTGATAACTCTCGATACCCTGTATGGATTTGTCCGTATGCCTGATGCATGCCTGAAATGAGCATTGATGAGAAATCGAAAACCCTCATAATCATTTTGGTGTACCCTTCAAAAATAATGTCACTCAGATAATTTTCCTTGTATGTTCCACTGTCTCTGGTTAAACGTTATTTAGTTAATTAGGCCAAGAGCCAGAGCAAAAAAAGTAGGTTCATAATGCAATCTTCTACAGAATTGATTTTCTTGTTGGAAAATGTTTGGGGGTGTCCCCTGAATATAAATTCAAGTTGGCGGGACAGGGGGGGTTGAGCTTCTGCCGCCATCTTGGAAAACACGTTTTATCAAACATCTCGTGAACCGTGAATCGTACGACAAAAACAGTAGGGATCATTTTCGTAGATAATAAAATTCTCTTCAACTTTCATTCGAAACTTTTTTCCGTATAGTGCATAGGTTTTCATATATAGCACGCCAAACTTTTCCCAGCATGGTTATTGCTAAATATATAGTTACCGGTTGATGAAACAGTATAAATGGCAGTATTTTGGCGCGCCATAAATAAAAACCTATGCTTTATACAAAAAAAAGTTTCAAATAAAAGTTGCAGAGAATTTCATTATCTACAAAAACGATCCCCACTGTTTTTATCGTACGATGCACGGTTCACGAGATATTCGATAAAACGTGTTTTCCAAGATGGCGGCTGAAGCTCAAACCCCCCCCCCCCCCCGTCCCACCACCTTCAATATACATTCAGGGGACACCCCGAACATTTTCTAACAAGAATATCAATTCTGTAGAAGATTGCAGAAAAAAAGTACATGGCTTTCGGCCTATAATGCCACAAATTAAATTCTAAAATCGACTCGTCAGAGGTTTTTCTCCAGAATAAGGAATTTCATGCATTACATTTGCAATTCGATGTATATGCACTTCATATCTCACCCTCCCCTAGCAAACATCAGTGCGGATTCACCGGGAGGGGGGGGTTCGGGTCCGGACCCCCCCTGCATTGGGAAAATAAGAGATTTTTTTTTTATTTTATCGGCTCCTGATTTCAAAATTTCGTTAGGGAACGAAAAAATGTCACATGAGCAAGACAAAAGAATGAAATAGAATACATTTTTTTGCTTTAAAATTGAAGAACTTCAATAATTATTATTACATTCCATTGAAAACTAAAGAGTAGGCTACATTTGAACACTAGTAAATTTTCATTTTTTAACAACCAATTTCATCAAATCCATTCAATTCAATAATCCTCCATTTCCTGAAAAAAATATTCTCAAGAATTAAAAATAGTACAAACAAGATCTGGATTGAATGTTACCCAAACGAACAAACAAATTTCGCTTGAAATTTTGGACTCACCCATTGTTCTTTCCTTTTTTTCTGGTTCAGTCGTCGGTTCAGACGCTGGATCAAGCCGAGTTAAATATGAAAATAGAGTCCTCTTCATGTTGAAGGTTCAAAATAAAATGCTTTTTTTTCGTAATCGTAATTGCAATTTTTCTCGATGACACTTTAAAGAAAATTGACACTTGTCAGGATTATCGAGGAAAAGTTCGAGAAATTTCTGACAGTGCTGCCATTGGATCCTTTTTGGCGCAGTATTTGAAAAATTAGACTTGTTACATTTGTGATTATTGTGTATGCCGCTAACGATTTGAATATACTATGTATGAGTAGAATATGCTGTTGATTAGGTTAAATCAACTCGATTCGATTTAAAAAAAGTAAAGTTTCCAACCTACTTTACCTCCTGGCTACACCTTCAAATTTTGCTCATGTCAATCTCTTTCACCTTTTTTTTGAATCTTGACTAGTTGTTGCTATACGGTAGCTCATAATTTTCTATATATATATATATATATATATATAGTGAAGATCTTCACTCTGTCAAGAAGAGTGCTGCTGGGGGTAAGGAGACTTAGGCATCGCCACCAAGTCAAAAAGTCTCCAAAGTGGGAGCCGAAACGTCGAAAGAAAAAGAATCCAGACGCGGTTCATATATATATATATATATATATATATATATAAATTTTGAGACATAGACCCCCTCATTGACCTGATCCTGGATCCGCCACTGGCAAACATGTTTCTTCGAAATGAATGAGTTGAATTCAATCCCAAATATTAGAACTCTGAATTCGATTGTCACACTATCATTAACATCTGTGACAAACAACGAATGAAGCAGACTGAGAAAGATGATCATATTTCACGAGTTGCCGTCAAAAAATTACATGATTATCAGACTCGTTCCAAGTTATGAGCTAATACATTCTAGGTGAAGTTATAACTTTCGAGAGAAGCTCTCAGAAAGCTGATTATCTGACATATTTGGGGAGAATTTATCATCTTATACGCGACGGAAGACTATTACAGCCAGAAAATTCTCTCCAACTATGAATTATGTAGAGTGAGAACAGGTGGCAAGGCCTCATTTTCAAGGAGCTGTGGACTCTAGTGTTTCCTCTTGTAGTGCAGGGTAGATATTTCATTGAGGAGTAAAAAAATTAGGTTAGGAATAGCTGACCCATGCCCACTTCGTTGGAACTTGATTATTTTCGTGATGCAATTATATTGTGTAGTTTTTAGTACTGAGTTCAATCAGGTTCATCACAGTTCTGTCTTCTGGACGCACTCGACAGAACATTTGAAAGAAGTCGGTGATGTTATGAACTCTCTTTTTACCCCATTATACAATGAATTTCATTAAGATACGGAACACGTCTTCCATCAATTATTTATTTATTTCTTTATTTAGCACAGCATAGGCTAATATACAATGTTCGATCCTAACTAACATTAGGCTAATGTCAAAATATTTAAACAATGAATGAAAAATATAAATAAATGGTCACACTCACAAATAATAGAATTCAATTACTTATATATAAAATATCGACATAAAGTAGGTAACGAGGGTAAAACACAAGTATTGATACGGATACAAAATAACAAATACAACAATTTTAAAACTTCGAATAATTAAACCCAAAAATAATAATGAAATCATTCGCCCATTATGTGTATTCTCAACTTTCTTTTGAATTGAACTATCGAATTACAATCCTTGATACCACTATCCAAATTATTGAAAGCCAACATTCCTGCATGATAAATCGATTTTTCAGTACATTTCTTATTTTTGGTCCCTACATGGATATTTCTGTTGGTTCTGGTATTATAATTATGATAATTTTCATTATAAGTTATTTTTCTGCTCAAGTAGTCCGGAGATAGATGATGATGCATCTTATATATCAGTACCATTGTATGGTAGTACACATAGTCTTTTAACGACATCCATTTCAATTCTCTCAGCATGTTGACTATCGGTGTGTCTCTTGGTACCCCCAGTATGACTCTCATGGCTCTATTTTGTTGCTTTTGAAGTCGATCCAGCTCGTTTTTATTGGCAGTGGATAGTATTGAAGAACAAAAATTAAGATGGTGTAAAACTAATGTGTTGTAAATTGTAATTTTTGACCATCTAGATAGGCTTGGTGATACTCTCACCAGAAAATTGACATTATTGGTGACAGTTTTTATCACTTTCAAAACATGTTCTTCGAATGTTAGTCCTTGGTCAATCATTACTCCCAAATACTTCACCACTGTTACACATTCAATATCCTCATTTGCAATCTTTATACTAATTCCTCCATTTTTGATTTCATCATAACCGATTTTATTACTTAGTAAGAGACGTTTTGTCTTTTCACTATTCAGTTTGAGAGTGTTGAGATTACACCAT
The DNA here is from genome assembly GCA_032362365.1 of Zygogramma bicolorata. Taxonomy (NCBI): domain Eukaryota; kingdom Metazoa; phylum Arthropoda; class Insecta; order Coleoptera; family Chrysomelidae; genus Zygogramma; species Zygogramma bicolorata. The sequence goes on from JAVJAQ010001608.1 coordinate 78,008, forward strand.
CGACTCACTCTGCAGAGCTCATTATTTAGAGTATCTATCAATTCATTGACATTATGGGAACAGTAATATATTAATGTGTCATCTGCAAACAAACTAATTTTACACTCAGTGATGTTGGAAACAAGGTCATTTATATATAAAAGAAAGAGTAATGGCCCAACTATACTACCCTGTGGCACTCCATTATCTTAATGATTTCGGAGGAAGTAATGTTATTGACCTTTGTTACTTGTTTTCTATCACTTAAATAGTCTTCGAACCATTCCAGTACTGTGCCGGTTATTCCATGATATTGTAACTTTAACAGTAATCTCTTTCTGTCGACTGTCTCGAAGGCGCGTCGCAAATCTAAGAATACGGCTCCAATAGATTTGTTTTCGTCTATTCACATTTTCCAGTCAAATGAAATATTTTGTACAGCAGTTTCACTATGCCCAACTCTGAAGCCTGATTGAAATTCCGACAAAATGTCATTACCATTTATGTAAAGGATCAATTGTTCATAGACAACCCTCTCCAACAACTTTTCCACTGCAAATAATGTGTTTATTGGTCTTAGGTCACCTGCTTTATTCGAATTTTTGACTTTTGGAACTGGGATTATGGTCGAAACTTTGAGGGTACATGGAAATTCACCTAACTGTAGAGAACTGTTGACAAGGTTGAGTAATGGATTCTTTTTACTCTCATGAACATTTTTCAAGAATTCTAAGGTGAGATCATCATTACTTCCTTTGTTTTTCATGGAAAACAAAATATCGTGAAGTGCTTCGTGATTTATAAGTCGGAATTCACCCAGGAACACATTCGTGTTGTTTGAAGATATGTCGTCAAGACGTGGATCAACATCAATTGACTCAATTATTTATTCAACACTTTCAATATAAAATGTATTAAGCCTATCTGGAATTAATTCAATGTCGTCAATTTCCTCATCATCGATCTTGAGTTTGGTGATCGTGTTTGTTCTTCCATTCGTTGAAAGCAAAGGTTTCAGTTATGTGGAGGAATATTCCGGCAGAATTTGAAGAAGATTGAAGTACGTTGTCCCACAGACACTTTGACCCCGTTTTCACCCCCTTACTGGGGAAATTTCGGAAAACCACTTTTCATCTGATGCCTACGTCCAAAGAACACACACTCCAAGTTTCAGATCTCTTCGATCAGTGGCTTGGGCTGTGCTTTGATTAACCCCTAAAATAACTCTCTACCTCTTTTCAACCCCGTTAGGCGAATAATTTAAATAAAATACGAAACACGTCTTCCATCAATTCTGTGGAAGAATTTTCATGCAAAATTTGTAGTAGATTGGACCAAGGCATCACATTGTCCCATACAAATTTGGAGACCGTTTTTCATCCCCTTAGGGGTGGAATTTCCAAAAATGCGGTTAAACAGGATAAAAAGTATCCTATGCCCGTCTTCTGGTTCTTAGTTAACTCCCCACCAATTTTCTGCCGTTCTTGAGTTATAACTAGTGTAACTAACACGACTTTCTTCCAGAACAGATAAACTTGTCAGCAGTGAATTCCGTTGAATTACACTAAGTTCGTCTGGACCATATCAAACCACACATCACAAACCACCATGATGTAACTTCAATGAAACCGATATTCTTTTCCATTGAAATATGATGCCAAAAGAGAGGGCTCAAACATGCAAGAAGGGTCAATATCCAATCGAGTTATACAGTTATTTTTTTTACGACTAAAGAGATATTTTGGAACTCTCGAGTGTCAAATCGATATTCCACTCGAATATGCATTGTATTACAATGGAAAAACTGTGGGAATTCCCTCCAAACTTTCAGTGAATGTTACAAAATACTATCGATTTCTATAATTAGTTGAGAAATTTAGGTACATTCAGTGAAAATCATTGAAACTTCAATTCACAACTGGGAATTATTGAAAAATAGTTGGAATTAGCATGTTCTTGTAGGTTTCGAACAGCATTGCCATCACGGCAAATTCCATAATACATAATATGTAATATCAATGGAAATCATTTTGTTACGTCGACCCTCAGAAGTTGAAACTTGTGCGAAAAATAATTGATGAGGCCTTACCCACAATATATGAATCCCATCACGTTGGTCCGGCTGGGAATTGAAGCCTGGTCTCTCGTATATATATATATATATATATATATATATATATATATATATATATATACGAGAGACCAGGCTTTTTGTTCTTCAATACTATCCACTGCCAATAAAAACGAGCTGGATCGACTTCAAAAGCAACAAAATAGAGCCATGAGAGTCATACTGGGGGTACCAAGAGACACACCGATAGTCAACATGCTGAGAGAATTGAAATGGATGTCGTTAAAAGACTATGTGTACTACCATACAATGGTACTGATATATAAGATGCATCATCATCTATCTCCGGACTACTTGAGCAGAAAAATAACTTATAATGAAAATTATCATAATTATAATACCAGAACCAACAGAAATATCCATGTAGGGACCAAAAATAAGAAATGTACTGAAAAATCGATTTATCATGCAGGAATGTTGGCTTTCAATAATTTGGATAGTGGTATCAAGGATTGTAATTCGATAGTTACGTCGACCCTCAGAAGTTGAAACTTGTGCGAAAAATAATTGATGAGGCCTTACCCACAATATATGAATCCCATCACGGTGGTCCGGCTGGGAATTGAAGCCTGGTCTCTCGTATATATATATATATATATATATATATATATATATATATATATATATATATATATATGTATATATATATATATATATAATATATATATATATATATATATATATATATATAATATATATATATATATATATATATATATATATATATATAAAGCGAAGGGTAGTCTTGACTGACTAGTTACGGAGAAATACGGAATGTTGTTGGGGATGCAGTCAAATAACTGGGCTGTTGTTTAAAGAATACTCTTTGTTATCTGGTCGAGCTTTCGAAAATGTTTATTCCCTTTATCAAGACATATACAAAATTTTAATCATTATAAAACACTTGTAAAACATTAAGGAAATGTACTTACTAACGTGAGGTTATAGTAAGAAGTCAGACGTAAAATGAGACACAGAAAACTGATACTTTTCCTCATTCGAAAAAGAGTCACACATTGCATCCAACATCACATATATATGTATAAAAATTCCAAAAATTGAATTAATATAAGTTTTTATACATATATATGTAATGTTGAATGCAATGTGTGACTCTTTTTCGAATGAGGAAAAGCATCAGTTTTCTGTGTCTCATTTTACGTCTGACTTCTTACTATAACCTCACGTTAGTAAGTACATTTTCTTAATGTTTTACAACTGCTTTATAATGATTAAAATTTTGTAGATGTCTTGATAAAGGGAATAAACATTCTCGAAAGCTCGACCAGATAACAAAGAGTATTCTTTAAACAACAGCCCAGTAATTTGACTGCATCCCCAACAACATTCCGTATTTCTATATATATATATATATATATATATATATATATATATATATATATATATATATATATATATATCAGGGGTGGCAACCAGTCGATCGCGATCGACTGACCGATCGCCACATTGAGACCAGTCGGTTGTGGCAAGGCAAAAAATATAAATAAATAGAAAATACTACATAATTGTGTACTGAATTATGCTGTTTCATTCAAGAGTCCAACAAATATGTGATTGGTAGATCGGGTGTCATCAGTGACTATAGCATATGTTTCAAGAACCCTCTGCCCTACCGAAACGAAATAATAAACTATTCAAAGAGAGTTACTTGCAATGGTCTGGTCAGTTGAACATTTCAGACCTTACTTATATGCAGAAAGTTTAAGCTTTACTGTGATCAGAGGCCATTAATTTGTATTTTTGGTAAATTAATACCTTATATTATTAAAATCATTATAAAACCTGGAATAACTTCAGTCCCCTTGATTGACCTTTCAGCTCTCTGAACTGATTCAGATGTTGTCTTTATTTTGAAAATACCTGGAATCCGAATTTTACACCATCTATCAACGTTATGATACTCCCATATTGGATAATAGAACTGTACTACATCATTTACTTCCTACTAATATAAAATCTATTGGAAAAGATGATGATTCACTGTCATACGTAATTATACCAAATTTTGAAAACTGTAATATCCTCTTTGAAAGTATAAAAAATTGTGAAAAATTTTAATCTTATTGGCAATAATGCAATTTGTGTAGCTCAAATAGTAAGACATTTGGCTTGCAAAATATTTTAACGTATATGAAATTAATTTCAATGCTGTTAAAATAATAATTATATTTCAAGTTAGCATTATTTATACACGCTGTATATTTAATAATATTTAAAGTTATTGATAGATGAAAAAAATTGATGTAAAGTTTTCTGAAGTTTTCATAAGTAAAAGAAAGAGTTCTAGTTGATCTTCGAAAGTTTGTTCACGTTATAAACATAACAGAAGAAGGTGCACCTTCTTTATGGACTTTCTGGAGAACATATAGTTTGGGGCACTTAAATGATTTTTCCCTTGGGATAAGGTGTCTTTTGATATCCAATGCAACAGTAGTGCTGAACACCATAGACTACGAAACCAAAATGATGAAACTGCTTGAGGAAGGTGCACCACTCAGACCAATCGTGAGCTCTATAGGGTCACCAACTCACCAATTAGCGAGACACATTGCCCACGCTCTCCAACCACATGCGGAACAGATCGATTCGTACGTACGCAATGCCGACCATTTCATAGAGGTACTGAAAACACAAACCGTTGGTCCAAAACGATATCCTTGTAACGTCCTTATTCACCCAGATACCCATCAAAGAGGCAGTAGAAGTAATCAAAGAGAATATAAACCAGAAGAACATATCATTGACTTGGCTGAACATTGCATAAAAAACACGTATTTCATCTATAACGATCAACGATACAGACAAATTGAGAGGGCACCAATGGGCTCACCACTGTCACCCATTATTGCTAATCTCTTCATGGAAGAGATCGAAACCAAAGCAATAGCAATGTCAGACGTGAAACCAAAACCCTGGCTGAGATATGTTGATGACATTTTCGTGATTTGGTCACACGGACATCAGGAACTCGAAAGGTTTTCCAATCACTTGAATGAACTCCACCCACGGATCAAATTCACCAAAGAAATTGAAGAAGATAACAAGCTCGCATTTCTCGATAGACTTACCGCCTATTTAATATATTCTCTGAGACACTGATACGCAACTTTCATTTTGTGGATATGTTCGAATCATGTTCAAAATAATATCACAAGGTCACTGGCCAGATAATTCCATATTTGATATCTATTATTAGTAATAATTGGTAATAATGACTTATACCCTTGTCTACGTTGTTTGTTTGTTTTGTGAATCTGATTTGCTACAATACGTTATTCACCCAATCAGTGGCGGATTTACAGATTTGCCGCCCGTAGGCTATTCAAATTTTGCCGCCTTTAAATTCTGATATTTAGTCCACAACCATAAAAATTTTCTATCAAAGAAATTGAAACTTCATGATTTGTGCTCCATCATCCTCGATACATAAACTTTTCCCGTATGGTTAGTGTCATTGAGAACTATGGTACCGTGTTAGATCCTTGATTACTATTCACAGCAAATAATTATCAAAAAATATTATTTCAAGCAAAAAATATCTCATTCATTTAGTACTTTTAAAGTAACGTATGTATGTCTTAAAACCATATACTACTCACACAATATGAATAAGGCATAAAAAATATACATTTGCCGAACGTTGATAAATATTTATTATTACACTCAGTTTAAATACAAACAATAAATATATCTTTTTCAATTATTTGTTAGTATTATAATTTTAGTTGAATTATAAAAGCATTACAATACTTTTTTGCGAGAGTTTGAATTCGCAAAATCATTTATTATATCGTCGTTCATTGGCTCCGACTCTATGCACAAGAGAGCTAAAGCTTTTAGCTTTTCTTGACTTAGTCGATCGTAGGTAGTCCTTTACTCTCTTCAAGCAGGAGAAGTTTCACCTGAATAATTTGTCGCTAAGAGCAATACGAAGTACTATATGCAAGTTTTGATAAATGTTTCCTAGATTCTGTTCTCGCAAGTATGAAGACAGACTTTTTAATAATCCATAAATTGGTTTTATTGAAATTCTTCCCGATGAAAGGTTGCTTTAAAAGTGTACGCATTTCTGAACTAAGTCTGTTTCCATATCATTAGGATACAATTTTTCTAATGAACTGTTTTTTTTTCTGTCAGAACTGATGGTAACAAATTACTCATTTTGGTAAGAAACAAAAATTATTCGATAAATCCGTGATATTTCAATATCTTCATCGGGTGTTTCATCAAATCTTTTTATTTTAATTATCAGGTACACGAAGAAAGAGCAGTTATCAGTGGAGAAAATATGCAAAATAACTAACTGTCGACTATATAATATCGAATCGCTTTTGCGACATTCTTAGAATTCATGATCAGTAATGTATAATTAATAAAGCGTTTAGCAATTGTTCATATAGAGATGTTGGAAATAAAAAAATTATGAACAAAATTTGCCGCCCCTTAATATTTGCCGCCCTAGGCTCCAGCCTACTCAGCCTGTTGGTAAATCCGCCACTGCACCCAATACTTGTGTTCCTCTCAACAACAAATATGTTCACTCAAAACATATATAAAAACATAAATGTCGGCGAATCCTAAATGATGAACACTTTAAGCAAGTCATTAGCATGATGAAGTTTTGTGAGTTTCCATCATAATATTACTGAATTATCAGACTTTTCTCCGAGTTACGGGCTAATACATTTTAGGTGAAGTTATAACTTCTGAAAGAAGCTCTCATCTGCTGATCATTCGATATATTTGGAAGATATTTATTATCCAATTTTGCGAAGGAAGACTATTACAGCAAGAAAACTCTCGCAAACTCTGAATTATTATGATTGAGAGGAAAATGAGCTGGGAAGGCCTTATACTCCAGGAGCAAGGGTTGATATTTTTCTTTCGGTAGGCGGTAGATGATGTCTTGGCGTGAAATAGCAGACAGTGTTCAAGGAGTAGTTTTCTATCGGATTTGATTTCACCAAGTCATCAATCACTATCAGGAATCGCAAGTTGAAAGATTTTTGCAGTAACAGGTTGCCATGGGGCAACTGGTTCAAGGAAAATATACATCTAAGCGAATTCCATGAATCCACATTCACTTGAATGGATTCATCAGTCTCTCAAGGTACATAACCGTGGTAAAAAGAAAATAGAGAAGTACCTGCGAAATTTTTGCGATGTACTCTTCTTTTACTTACCATTACACTTTTGTACATAACTTTCCAAAATTAGACTAAATAGCTGGCTGAAAGGAATCGATTTCCTATCAGTATTCATAGACTTTCAAATGCATCGAGAACTCGTTTCTTCTGAGTGAAAATTAGTTACTTCTCAACCTGAAAGTAGGCTAGAAATGAGCACATTCTGACTGGCGAGCGCCTATTTTATTGGACATAGGTGAATATCATATCGTGTATATTGAGTTGCCTGAGTAATCCTAAGTTTCATACTGTTAGCTTCCACTAATGGAAAGGAATAACGACGCACGTTTCGCACAATATTTTTATTCCACTCTTCGGTATATAACTTAACAACACGAATAACAACCACCGTTCTCTTTCGAATCTCAATACTAACTGACTATCCCGTCCCCTATCAATCCCAATTACAGTATTATCTAACGTCTCATATCATCATCCCCTGAGTCATGTAAGCTGAGTCGTAGCTCATAGGCGTGCCCATCGAAGTCCTCACATATTCGGCCATCCTGACGAGGTCGTTGTCCTCACGTCCTTGTTCTTTCTGAAACAGAGTGTATTTGAGAAATAAATTGGCACTTATTGAATCAATAAGGAGGTGAAAATAGCTGGCGAACATGTGTCGCAGCTGCTCTTATTGAACAAGGGTCAATAAGGAGGTGAAAATAGCTGGCAAACATGGGTCGCAGCTGATCTTATTGAACAAGGATCAATAATAGAAAGGGAATTATCTAAAGTTGAAGCAAGCTGGCGAACACGATTTCCAGTTACATAGGTGCCAATATATTTCTCAAATCACACTCTGTTTCAGAAAGAACAAGGACGTGAGGACAACGACCTCGTCAGTATGGCCGAATATGTGAGGACTTCGATGGGCACGCCTATGAGCTACGACTCAGCTTACATGACTCAGGGAATGATGATATGAAACGTTAGATAATGCTGTAATTGGGATTGATAGGGGACGGGATAGTCAGTATTGAGATTCGAAAGAGAACTACGTGACAGTTTATCTTTGAATATTGTTTATATAAAAATTACAATTAATTAACAGTTTCAAGCTCCATTGCAGGATAACTGAATTTTGTTTTAGTAAAATGAAATTACAAGAAATATTATAATTAGATTAATGTAAATCGATTTACGGAATATAAAAATATATCTCTGATAACGAAAATTCAATTCTGAATTAGCTCAATTGCTAGAGTATCCGGTAAGGTTGTGGGTTCGATTTTCGACGTCGCCCCTTTTTTTTGTTTCTATTTTCAATTAGTTTTCAGTCCAGTTTTCATGTAAATGATATCAATGAGGAAGATCAATCAATAATTACATCTGTAAATCTAACAGGATTCACGGTTTATTGACAGCCGTGTGGGAAGTATTTTTCACACTCGAGCGGAAAATATCTTTCCGCACGAGTAAGAATAAAAGACACTTTCCATGTGAGTGGAGGGTGCAATGTGTGTTAATTTTCTATGTGGTCGTAGAAAAAATGTTTTTTCAGAACAGAAACTTTTCGTGTTGGACTAGAATCCATGCTTGTCTCAATATCAAATCCATTCTTTATTTTTTCTTGTTGCGGTGGACTATAATGACCAAAATGCTATGAATAAAAACAGAGATGACTCCTAAAACAATACCGTGTTCCTTTAGAATCACACTGTACCTAATTATCTCCAAGTTTCCGACAACTATTATTTCAGCAGATGGTAATGTATACCAACAAACAGAACGTGCGGGTCTCATCCCCCACCCGTTGGGTGATTAATCGCTCCAAGACTCTGTCCGAGTTTCTTTAAACTATTTCCAAGAGTTTCATCGTAGCTTCGGCGCATATACATTAAAGCAGAATAGATTGCATTAAAGTCAACACGTCGCGTCGCCGAGCTGGGAGATCCTTACATTTCTAACATAATCAGTCTTGGTGCGGAATTAATCTCTTGGATTAGATCTCAGAAGGGTTCTATCAGCTTGGAACACTCGGTGGTTGCCAAGTTTCAGGCCTGCAATATGCAACAGAAGATGGTACACTATTCCACAGCCTACTCGTAGAAAACTCTTGTTGAGGGCAAAGTGGCAACACTGCCCTGAGTATTTCAATTTGATATATCTTTTTTTTTTTGAAGTTTCAAATTTCAGATTTTATGTTGTTCATTTTTTACTTCCGTTGCTGTAGCCAAGATTTTTCAACTCTTTCTCTAGCATTTTGATCCATTCATTGTTTTGATAGATTGAAGAACTTGAATTGAAACCACTACAATCCTTCTCGAAAATATGTTTATATTTCACATATGGATATATCAAATATTCATGAATGCTCAAAATCTGTCATCAAAGTTGAAATATGCAACAGAATTCAGTATTTATACTTTGGTTCGGGTTTTAAGACTGTCGTTTTTTGACCTTTCGCTGTTGCGAGTGGCTAGCTTCTTCAGAGGCTCATACATCTTGAGTTTGACTCCGATGACTGGGTGTTACGACTTCGTAAAGCATGAATGGTAATGGTTCGGACTTCCATTGTCTATATTTTTAACTCAATTGAAACCTGTTGCTAGGAACGGAAATATTAAAATACAAATCAAGTGAGAAAAAATCAAATCAAAATCGAATTTTTGGTCAATGATGAAATTAGGGATTAATTGATCAAAGACAACACTGTTGTTACAAAAAATCGAGATTTCGAATATGAAATATAAGTCAAAAAAAAATTTAAATAACGAAATGAATGAAATAATATTGTGACAAGAACAATTGAGGTATCGGATATGAAATACCAGTCGAAAAATGTAAATAAAGAAATTGAATCCAATTATGAAAAAAAAAATGTTTAAACCAAGTTTCAAGTTGAGTTTACTCACGACGTTTCGATTGCTGGTATCCGCAATCGTCTTCGGGTGATGACTGACAATATTTCGAGGTGTGATCGGTTATAAAGCCCTCTGATTTCCCTATGGTAGGGGAAAGGGTGCTACTATCAAGGAGGCGAGCGGGTGCTACTACTAGAAGTGTGCCGATCGACCTTCAGCGGGAAATGGATGTATTGGCGCGAGATTCTCTCTCATCGAGCCGCAGCCGGTCCATGCCTTTGATAAGCGGCCTCCACACATTCCGGATCTCCACGCTGGCATGACTGAATGCGTCGTTGTTGAGGATGTGAGCGGCTTCCTTGAATTTCATCTTGAACCAGTGCTCCTCCTTGTGTATGACCTCGGCTTCAGACTATTTGATGCTGTGATGGTTTGTCCAAACATGCTCCGCTATTCCTGATTTCGTTGTTTCTCCTCGTTGAGTGTTTTTCTTGTGTTCGCTTATTCTTACTTCCAATGGTCTTTTGGTTTCTCCGATGTAGGATTTGCCGCACTCGCATGGTATCCTGTAAACGCAGTTGTTGGTGTCGCTGTTTTTATTCGGTGGTCGAATTTTTGTGAGCTGGCTGTGTATTGTGTTCCCTGATCGAAAACAGACTCTGACGTTGTATTTCCCTCCTATCCTCTTGATCCTCTCTGAAAGTCCTCTCACGTAGGGGATGTAGGGTTTCCCATAAATTTCTGGTCCTCTTCACCTCCACGTCGAGAAACGGCAGTCTGCTCTGAGATTCTTTTTCCATTGTGAACTCGATGGTGGGCCTCACGTTGTTCAGGTGTTCTAGGAAGGCGTCCATTTCTGCATCTCCGTGGTTCCATACTATGAACGTGTCGTCGACATATCTCAACCAGACGCGGGGTTTCTTCTTGGCCTGTTCGATGGCGAATGCTTCGAACCACTCCATGTAGATGTTGGCTATTACCGGTGATAATGGTGATCCCATTGATAGTCCTTTATCTTGGCTGAGTAAACGATCCTTCAACTGGAAATAGCAATTCTGAACGCAGCATTCCAGCAACTCCATGATGCCCACTATTGGTAGTGTTGTTCTATTTTCCAAAGTATAGTCCTCTCTCAGCTTCTCTTTGATGATCTCGAGTGCCTCTTTGGTGTAGAGGCTTTCCACATCAACGTTCCACATCAACGTTCCCGTCAAAGAGGCACTCGAGATCATCAAAGAGAAGCTGAGAGAGGACGATACTTTGGAAAATAGAACAACACTACTTTACTTTATCTGGTATTAATTGCTGTATTCAATCTATCCGGTCTCGGAGAATTATCATCAGTATTAATTGCCACTGCAGACTAGGGCAAACTAACAGTTCTGCTGTAGCAGAGCACGCACTCAGTGAGGGAAACCACAGAATTCTGTTTGGAAACGCGAAACTCATTGCCCCAATCAGGGATACCATAGCCGACTTATACGGAAGGCGATAGAAATCCACAAACACACGGATAATTCCAACAGAAAAAAAGAAGCTGCGAACCTCAACCGAATATGGAATCCCATTTTGAAAACCTCAAGAATAACGAAAATCATGACAGTAGGTGGGGTGGCAATTAATACTGATGGATAAAGTAATTATGGCAATTGATACTACGTAATGAAAATTCTCTGACTCCAGATGAAGTAATTAGCACTCCAAACTACCTGAATCCATATAAATAGGCATTACGAAGTCGTAATACCCAGTCATCGGAATCAAACTCAAGAAGTATCTCCAAGGAAGAAATTTTTTCATCCAACATTATTCCATAAAGGAATCCCATTTCCGGATATATCCTCCTTCCAGTGCGAATTTTTCATGCACAAGCGAATCCATGAAATCTGTTAGTGAATGATGCAAAAATGTTTTGTCGTTTATTTGTCGGAATATCTCCTGCCCAATATATTATGACTATTGTCGAGTTATACTCAGAAATGGGGTACCTACCATCGAAAAGCCGTTGACGTCAGTGGTAGATTGACGAAAAGAGGTGATTACTGTTGGATATTATTTATAAGTGGGAAAATGATGTTGGGAAGTGATAGAAAGTTGAGTGCCAGAAGGTTTATAGGAACCTGTGGAAGGTAAAACATTTCTTCAAATATCGAAAAAAAATGGATTGAACCATTGAATGCACATTTTGATTTAGGTTTCGATTTAAACTAATCTTGTCCTTTTTTTATATCATGAGAGATTTCGACAGAAATAAAATAATAATGAACTACACCAGTGCGTATTATACGAATACGTACTCGTATTGCAAAGATGTTTGTTTAACGTGAATCATTCTGTCTTCTTTTGGTATTTTATTCATAAAACAATCCACGTAGTCTATAGGGTTTATTGTGCTTTTGAAGTTTTGTTTTTTGTTACTTATTCATAACAGAAGAGGAGGAATCAAGTGTTTTAGAAATCAGTACAGAGGGTAAAAAATGGCTAAAAATTGAGAAAAAAAGGCAGGAACATATCATTATTTTTTTCATGTAGATTTACAACTTTGAATGATCACAAATAGATTAAGAATATCCTGAATACTGTGGTATCATATCCCAGATTACATGTAAAATATCTGCAGAAATAATGAAATTCGAGAGGAAATGTCCTATTCGAAAGATGACAATTTGGTTGACAAGAAGCACGTTAGCTGCATTTTCCGTTCGGTTTGATGATACTGTGATTATCTCAGGAGAAGAGGTTTTATTTTTAGACTGAAAGTTCCAAATATATCTTTCAACAATGGATATGAAAATATGTATATAAAAGGAATGAAACGGTGTACTAAAGACGGAGTGATCCAGGAAATTGAGTTTATTATTGATTGAATTATCGCCAAGACAAAATGCCTATTTATTCGTTCACCGCACAGCACCTAGTATCGACAAAAAATCAGTACCAACTTATGTGTTTTGAGTCGCTGTACACGAATCCGAGGTCAAAACGCGGCGCTCTCTCTTCGTTCTGAGGTGACGGCCCTACAAAGTTCGGAAAAAAGGAGATAATCCGCCTTTTTTGCAACAAAGAATGTTCAGAAACACACGTTTTCATTCGTGTTCATGTGTACCGGTGCCCCATACACGTTGTTCCACCTTCTTCATAATTTTTCATCGTTTGTGATTATGAAACTGAAGGAATAGTTCCCAATACGATCTTGAGGTTATATCGCGAAGCGATCTAACCTATAACCTCGAAATCGTGTCGGGAATTATTTATCGAGTTTTGTACTGACAACACATTCTCAAAACTGGGTGCTTGCGGTAAAAGAATATTTACCATGGATGGAATTTGGCTAGAGGAACTCCAAGTATTCGAGAAGCACTTTCGGAAAGTGTGTATTCAAATGAAAAAGTATTCAGTATTCTATTCCCAACATCAAGACAAATGATTTCGAAGAAACAGTTATTTCCATCTTCGAAACATTGCATGTATGTATGCCTTGGATCATTTGGAATACTTTCGATTGGTTCCGATTTCCAAAGGTATACCCCCATAAAAAATTATTCGTCAATGAAAAATAATTTTTTTAAAATTTGTTCACGATAAGATGACTTGAGGATGAATCGACTGGAGCACTCATAATGGACCTATCTATCTTTGTTTTTGAGATGAGTGCAGATTAATGTGAAAACATCCTCAACTTTTGGTTTTTCCAATTAATTCGGCCCACTTGTTGCGACGCTAGAGACTTTTGACATGTCATTGACACATTGCTCGAAAAATGCAAAAATTGAATCGATTTCCCCAAAAAAACTTACCGTATCTTTGATGTTAAATGTCGAGAACATTCAATTGAGATGAATTTGCTGCTGTTTCCTGATTTTGTCGATTCGCAGAATATTTCAATTCGTTGGTACTTTTTTGTTAGTAAAGCATTATTCTTTTTTTTATACCTATAATTCTTTTCCAATACTTCAGTTAGACTCACTAGTGGGTAGACAGCTGTCTTGCACATTGTCTTCGAGTACTTCGAATTTATTTCGTTAAATCCATCAATCATGGTGTACACTACTCCAGGAAGAAAGGAAATGATCGATTTTCATTTTGAAAATAATGAATGTTGAGCCAGAGCCGCGAACTCATTCTCTGGATGGGATGAAGGGGTGAAATCGAGTGGCCTCATCGGTCACCTGATTTGAGTCCTTTGGATTTCTATTTACGGAGACACATAAAAACCAAAGTTCATAGCAGTTCTCTCGATACAGTGGAAGACCTAAAAGAACGAATCGTTAATGTATGTTGCGAAGTGACAACGGAAATTCTGCAGAATGTGCGACAACGGTTTGAATCTAATCCATTGAGGTAGAGACAACATTTTCAATATTCACCCCAATGATATAATATTTGCATTTTTCGGAAAGTGCATTAGTTAAAATTTTCAAAGGTCCATATCGTAGCATCAAGTGGACCGATGTTTGGAAAATCAAAAAGCAATGCATATGGAAATACAAGTCTTTTTCTTTAAGGTATCATTTGACTCTCATTCCCATCTGAAAACATTTAAGGGATGCCACCCCCGCTCAAGAGGGTAAAGTTGGGGATATATTCTTAACGTCAACAGTTGTCCTGTTCACAAACAAAGTTGACGTGTTTCAGGTTTTTCTCGCCTGAATCTTTTTCTAATAGTCATACCTTCCGGTAAATATTCGATAGGACACCCTGTATATTTCTGTAGTACTAGTATAAAAGAGTGAATGGAGAGTAGACGGTTCGTGAACACAAATTTTCACAAATGACAGATGCCAACCAAGAAATACCTTATTATGAATTTCGTTATTTTTCGATTCATTTGTTATTTTTTTCTTATTTTTATCTCATCCAATAAACGTTTTGATTTCACCATTCATTCATTGTTCCTCTTGTTCAATTTACCGAAGTTCTTTATTTATTCGTTTTGATCATCTCTCTATCTCAACTTCCTCATTTCGATTGTTTTTGGCCAATGAGATTTTCGGTTATAATCGCATAAAAATTACCGATAATTTTGCAAGAAAGCGTGATATCTAAAAATTGCAAGTTTATTTTCATATTTTGGCGAAAGTGCCCGAGTCCGAAGGACTCTTTTACAAAATATGAAAATAACCGAATGCAATTTGTATAAGATATCGCGCTTGAATGCAAAATAACTGGTCATTTTTATGCACGAATGTAATTCATTGGAATATTTCACGAATAAAGAAATTCTCAAGGAAATGTCATTTCTTGTTCATTTATACTCTTCTCTATAGATTGTATGGAGTACTCACCTAAACGCGAAATGTTTTTCTATTTTTTAAGTCAATCTGACATTCATTCGTGTTGTTTACTGTTGTTATGGTGACTTGATACAATGCAATTACCGCTGTAAGTTTTCGATACAATGCAATTACCGCTGTAAGTTTTCGATAATTGCATTGCTCTTATGGGACATTTTATATATGAGGGAAATATTTGACATGTTTCAATCACATATTGACGATAGAAATTTGAATCTATACTCTCCAACTACTCAGAATGCTCAAGAAACAGTAAAAGGTTTTATGAAAGAAACTTTTGTTGAGATGGAACATATTTTGTCTTGTTCTATTTCCATCTGTATTCACCTGTTTCATTTTTCAAGATCAACAAAGATTGCTAGGCAACCTGTGAAACTCTGGAAAGTAACCCGAATGGGATGGAGTTCCATTGTTCATTGGAACTAATTGCTGTTTGAATATTTGATCAGACTGAATGAGCCTGCAAATGGAATTGCATTCAACTGACTTTCTACTGAGCTAGAGCATAGCTAAGATTTTTTTAAGCAGACTCGAGTTTGAAAATGTACAAGATGTCGCATGAATTGTAATAACTATATATTTCCGTTGTCAAAAACGATGAAAATGTTGAAAACATAAAGTACTGATTATTATTCCTTGAATTACTCCCCCAACTATTCATGATTATACACTGTTGAATGTAATTTGGTGCACAGATAAAGGAGGTTTAGTACTTACGAAACTCACGAAATTAGCATCAACCAGTAGAAACCTTGGTTTAAAAAAAGGTTAAAATGGATATTTAAATTGAATAGCTGAGGGCGGAGATCACACAACCAAGTCTGAATAGACAAAACTCTACCTGTGTACAGCAAAAATAATTGATTCGTGTCCCTGCAGCGTCCGTTGATTCCTGAATTGGAGAAAACTGAAAGAGCTACAATGCAGAAATTCGTATCATCGATCAGTCAAAGATGGTATTGGGTTTTTCACACTCACGTTGATCGAATGAAACCAATTATCTCTCGACACTAAAATTAGTACACACATATGATAGTTCTTCCGCTCAAATATCCGGGTGGGTTGACATTGGTGTATTGATATTGTTACAAATCTCCTAGCGCCGGCCCTGACGATCATAAACGCAGAATAATATGGGGGGTCGAAGAGCGAACGTTAATTTTTCCAGGAACTGTTGATTCGCGTGGAGGATTCGATACACATCATCGAGGCCTCTCTCGAATATTATCCATAGGCGTACGCTGGTATAAAAGGAGACGCTTCATCGCGGGGGAGATAGTTATTGAAAATTTATTCGCAGAGATAGTAAGCAGAGTTTATTGCTTAGTGGAGAGAGCTTTGTTATCGCTAAGCGCAGAAGTCGAAGTGTAGAATTTCTATTACAGAAAGTTTCTAGTAGAGAGAGTTAGTAAGGAGCATTGGATTGTCTAGCTGAGCAGTTTAAGTGTTTAAGTGTATTGTATTGTGACAAGGTTTTGATAAAAGTAATTCAGTGTTGTTCGGAGTTTCAATAAAAGAACCCACGGAAAAATCGTAACAATATCAAGAAATTAATGTTTTTGAAGGAGAGTTATAGAATAAAAATTCATCACTTCATTTAATTCACCTCGAAGGTAGTTCATGTAAGTAGTAGATCTTTTAGCTCCACCGCTTCAATGAGCCCATTGTGCTTTCTTCCTTCCATTCGACTACAATCATCAATATCATTGAGTAAACAGTTAGTACTACCTTCTAGCCTGAGGAGGTTTGGAAAGAATCATTTGACCTGATGACGCGATCCCTTTATTCGTCGGCATCCCTTCGCCCGGTGGAGGCACCGACATCTTTGAGGTCTCGTCGGCCACCTCTGATACAACCTGACAAATCATACAAATGAAGCCTCTCTTATTTGAAAGGAAGAACACCTCCCCTTATTCCCGCAATCAATTCAGTTCGTAAACAACACAGTGCGATGAATTCACGCAGGTTGACCGTATGAAGAAGTGGGTTACCTGCTTCTTCCAATGAGAAGTGGGTTCTCCATATATAATACAGGTAATAGAGGATTTTGTTTTGCAAATTTAGGCAGGAGTTATTTTATTGCATGGATAGTTGCAGTCTGACGTACTTAACCTAAAAACACAAAATACTTACAAAAATGGCGAACGGAAGTGCCGCCATTTTGTAAAAAACCGTTTGGGCCTGTATCTCCGTAACCGTGCACTTTAGGCCCACAATTATGAGGACCTTCTTTATAGATAATTGAATGTCCTATCTTTTTTATTCAATTATTTTTTTTCGTAGTACTTACCGTTAACGACTTATATTATTATTACTTTTTGTTTATTCACTTTTTTACCGATATCTCTTTAAATAATTGTTTAAACAATGAATTGTTCTTGACAAAACTTTCAAATCGATAAATTTTCTACTACAACTTTTATTCAAAACTTTTTTCTTTAAAGTTGATATTTTTGAAGTTACAACGCGTTCAATGTTGTACTACCGAGTACAAGGTTATTAAGAAGGAAGTATGCATAGCGTAATGATGCGATTCCGAAATATGAAAATGCAAATGCAGAACTGGCCGTGACAGAGCCTGTGGGTTCCGAAAAGCAGGATTGGACTGTACGGTAATCTGTGAGAACTGCACAGAGGAAACGTGCACTAATCAGCTGAAAGTAATCGTCAACAACACAGAATTGTGAGACATCGATGAAGATATTGGTGATGATTCTAACGACAAATTAATAGAGGCGTTACAATCTTTATATGCCACTGACGAAGATAACGAAGAGGAAGGGGAGAATGTAACCAACATCGAAACTTCACCACCCTCGAAAAGCCAAAGAGTCAGATGAGACATATGATTAATTTTGGTGTACATTTGTAAAAATAAATTCCACATATTCTCTTCAATAAATATTCCATTTTTTTATTTGCGTGTTTAATTATGGAAGTAGTTTCAAAATTAATTTAGTAATATTTGATTGTATAAAAGAAAATACAAAGAAAAAATTTTAATGGGTATTCGCTATTTCTTGCAGTTGAGAACTTGAATTATTAATTATTTATTAAATCAAAAATATTCTAAAATTCATATTTTTTTATTATGTTTCGGAATCGCATCATTACGCTATGCATACTTCGTTCTTAATAACCTTGTACTCGGTAGTACAACATTGAACGTGTTGTAACTTCAAAAATATTAACTTTAGAGAAAAAAGTTTTATATAAAAGTTGTAGAAAATTTATCGATATGAAAGTTTTATCATAAACAGTTTATTGTTTAAACAATTATTTAAAGAGATATAGGTAAAAAAGTGAATAAACAAAAAGTAATAATAATATAAGTCGTGAACGGTAAGTGTTACGAAAAAAATTGATAAATAAAAAAGATATGAAATTCAATTATCTATAAAAAAGGTTCTCATAATTGTGAGCCCAAAGTGCACGGTTACGGAGATACAGGCCCAAACGGTTTTTTACAAAATGGCGGCACTTCCGTTCACCATTTTTGTAAGTATTTTGTGTTTTTAGGTTAAGTACGTCAGACTGCAACTATCCATGCAATAAAATAACTCCTGCCTAATTATGCATTATGGACACGAGTAGTTCGCTCCCTATTACCTGTGTTATATTTCTTCTTTTCAAAAACACTTTTTAAAAAACACTTTTATTTGGAAATAATATAAGTACAAGAACAGTTACTTGGTTGAAACGAATATATCTACTTTTATATATCGAGTGACTCTACTGAATGAAATTAACAGACAGAATAATAATCTGACCTCGCAGGGTCCTATTTATAAGCTATTTGTCGGCTTTGTCAGCAACAGACGTGTAAAACAAAGTATCTTCAAGGTTCTGCTGACTCTGCTGACTCGAACTCTGGGAAGCGGTTATCTCTGGTAATATGATACCTGTGAGACGTCTAACTCACGATATAACAACTCCCTTTATCGAGAAAAAGTTGGTGCTTTGCAGCAACTTTTGTTAAGCAACATTTTTATTGAAATTGGTCGTTAATTGAATGTCTTCTTCGATGGGGTCTTCTAGACGGACGGTAGGTCTTCTTCTAGGGATGAATCTAGCGAGGGTTCTTGCTGAAATTCTCGTTCTCGGCGGTCTCGGTGGTGGATCGTCGGTGGATGAAGCGATGCCAATTGCGATAGAGCTTCTGCGACGGCATTTGCAGAAAACATACAGGATCACTAGTAGGATGATGCATGTAATCGTGACATACGTGAACCACGATATGTGTTTGTTCACGAAAGGCTCGTTTATGAGTTTATCCAATTCTTCTGAGTACTGGTTGAGCTTATGTTCGGCGATGTTGAGATCCTCGGTATTTATTTTGCTTAATTTGATAGGCTTGAGTTCCGGGAGTTTTGATTTCTCCGGTAGATGATCACAACATTGGTACGGAATTTGAATGGCGTAGTTGCTATGCGTTATATTTGGATATCTCTCGACGAGATATTGTGAATGGACTCTTGTGTTTCCGATGAACGCGTTGCACTCGGGTTGGAGTTTTAGAACTGAGTTCGTTTCGATGATTTTGGTAGTTACTTCGCGATTAGAACACTTTATTGTAACAGGTAAAGAGTTCGAAATCGAAATCAACCAGGTATTTTGCGAAATCACTTGAACGTTATAGTCTTTCGCGTAAATCACTGTTGATTGGCAGGATTTGGGTACAGTCATTTTTTGTTTGAGAAGTTGGGCTTCGCAAATCGCGTTACTGTCTATAGGATACGGAAGTATTCCGGAACAGATTTTCACATCGTGTCTGATTGGTTTACAATTATCAAGGTTTTGAAGGGAGATGTACAACATTGAATCATCATCTCGTGCAACGAATTTTTGAAATGTTAATAAAATGTGATGAAGTCCTGTTCGAACATCTGGTATTGGTATCGGATACAGATGATATAAAGTATATGTTTCAGGTTCCACAAGTGGAATTCTCAAAACGAATACTACTTGATGATCTGTCTGATATGCTTGTAATTCAATAATGTCCAAATACTGAGCGATATTGTTAAGGTTCGCTGATAATGGCAAATTGTTTTTATTTAGAGTTTGCGATACTTCCTGAAGTGAGTGAAGTAGATTTCTTGATGTTATGATTGAACTATGTATTATTTTTAATCGTGCAAAGGTGATTGAATTGATAATATCTTCAATGAAAGTTTCAAGGAACAAATAGCTTTCCATGAGTGATTCGCAAATTTCTAAAGTTTTTATTTGTGCTTCGTAGAATGACATCGTATCTGAAATTTCTACCAATGATTTTTCTATTTTCGTGATATCTTGGTTGAATGTTTCTTCATCGATTTGTAGCTTTTGGATGGTTGAATTGAAGTTTTTGATCACGGATGTTGTAACCGATATTTGATTCTTCAAAAGGTTTTCTAATTGATGTTCATCTCGATTAATTTTATTGATACAATCTGAAAAGT
This sequence comes from Zygogramma bicolorata, assembly GCA_032362365.1. Taxonomy (NCBI): domain Eukaryota; kingdom Metazoa; phylum Arthropoda; class Insecta; order Coleoptera; family Chrysomelidae; genus Zygogramma; species Zygogramma bicolorata. Next base: position 98,867 of record JAVJAQ010001608.1, read on the forward strand.
ATTCACCGTCAGATGCATCGAGATTTCCCGTTATTGATTTCCAAAATGTACCTATGCCGTTTATTAGTCCGCGTTTTGTTCGTTTATCGAAATGTTCAGTATCTGCGAAGATTTCTCTATATTTTATTTGAAGTGAGTCTGATATTTGACTAAGGAGGCTGATATGAGTTTTTACTTGGGCTTTGAAGGCGAAAATTCGAGGATCATTTTTGTCTAGAAAATAGATCAAGTTTTCCAAAATTCTATCATTATTATCTAGTGCATCTTTGATGGATGTCAGGTCTTTGTAGACTAGAAGCGTCCACTTTTCGTTTGATATTTTGAGGGTTCCTTCCTCGTTGAAGAAGACTCCAATTGAATTATTGATTGGTTCTATTATGTACTGAGTGTTGATTGTTGGTGACAGCAGGACTATCCTGAAAGAAGTTAATTTTCATGATATGGTTTCAAACGATCGAAATTGACTTTAGTTTTATTTCGAGTTTTCCAGTTTACTAACATTGCAGAATTTGGGTATATTTCAATTATTTCAAAGGGGCCATTAAACTTATTTTCGAGTTTATTACTTATTTGGGATTCTTTGACGTATACTTTGTCTCCAACTTTATATTCGGGGATATTTTCGGAAACGTTCCTGTCAAATCTGATTTTGGCTTTTTCTTTTTGTTTATCTGTTTTTGCTCTTGCTAATTTATAAAAATATGACATTCGATTGTTGAGATCTCTGACATATTTTGATATTAATTCTTTTTGGTTATATGTAATTTCGGGGGATCTGCTGGCCGTATGTCCAAATACTAGTTCGTATGGTGTGAAACCAGTTGTTTTATTCCGTGTATGATTGTAGCAAATAACTGCGTACGGTAAAACAGTTAAAGGATGTTCTTCGGGGTTTTCAGCCTGATGCGCTCGAATCATTTCAGCAAAAGTTGCATGAAATCGTTCGATGGATCCGTTGGATTGGGGATGATTAACGCTGGAATAACTGAGTTTAATATCATAGAGCGTACATAGGTCTTTCATTAATTGACTTGTGAATTCTCTACCATAGTCGCAATGTATTCTAAGTGGTGTGCCATAATGTTGAAAATAGAGTAAAAGAGTGTTTACTACTGATCTGGAGGATTTATCTTCTATCGCGTATGCCTGGGTGAATTTCGTTAATTCGTCCCTTATTGTTAATGCGTAATATTTAGTGGGAATTTCGAAAATGTCTACATTAATTCGTTCGAAACAGGTTTTGGGTGTTTCTGTAATTACAAGAGGTGAACTAAGGTTTTTTCGACAAACTTTAACTTTTTGACAAATTTCACAACTTTTCACGAAATTTTCTACATCTTTCGCAAGACCTTGCCAATTGTATTTTTGTCTGATTCGTCTGACCGTTTCATTTATGCCACGATGTAAGTTGGTCTTTCCTCGATGATTATGGTCGAGAATCAAAGGGATTTGATCGGGGTCAGGGGTTTGAGTGATATTTTGACAGACTTTAAGTTTAATGTCTTTGTCGGCAAATACAAATGAAAATATTTCTAATATTGGTAATTCTGGATTATTTTCAATTGAATAGGTTTTCGTCAGATCAAACAAATTCTGATATTTGTATATAATGTAGAACAGGTGTTCTACTACTGCGTCAGGGTCAAAGGGAAGAGGTACGATGAAGTATTTTCTATCTTTGACAGATTTACTGGATAAAATATTGATTTTATTACTGGAAAATTCGGAATGTTCTTCGAAAATATCTTCAATAATTGTATAATGCATTTGTTCTAATTTATTTTGCCAAAAGAATGTTATTATATTCTTATGGTGTTTATCGAGAAGTTGGGAATTGTCGAATTCTATTTTAGAGTAATCGATGATTGATTTTGTCTTGTATAAATCCGCTAGTCTGTTGAATTCGTCTGCGATGGTTTCGACAGATATTTCTTCTTCAGGATTATCGTTATGGTTGTCGTCAGGGTTATCGTTAGGGTTGTCGTCTGGATTTGAGTCTAGTGTATTTTCGTTTTCCTCATTTTCGTCTTGGTTGGATGCTAGTATGGAAATTTTATTTTGAAATGCTGCGCATTCTTTGAAGTGATTTATTTTAATCTGGGAAAGAGCATTGGCATTTTTATTTATTTTACCGGGTTTATATTCAATTTGGTAATCGTACTCTTCTAGTTTGAGTCGCCAGCGTGCCAGTCTACTTCCGGGGTCTTTAATGGAAAAGAGCCAGGTGAGAGGCCTGTGGTCTGTGATTAGTTTAAATCTACGTCCGAATAAATAGGGGCGGAAGTGTTTCACAGCCCAAACAATGGCAAGAAGTTCTCTCTCAATTGTAGAATACTTCGATTCGGCATTAAAGAGGGTTCTAGATGCGTATCCTATCGCGAGATCTTTTCCGATGGGACCTTGTGACAAAATAGCACCAATTGCGAACGCACTGGCATCAGTGGTGAGCAAAAATGGTTCTTCGAAGTTAGGATATATAAGAATCGGGCTCGATATTAAAGCGTTCTTGAGTTGATCAAAAGATTGCCTACATTCGGTGTCAAAATTGAAAGTAACGTCCTTTTGCAATAACCTTGTTAATGGTTTAGACGTTTTTGCAAAATTATGAATAAATCGTCGATAATAACCGGCTAAACCTAAAAAGGATTTGATTTCTTTTTGGTTTTTTGGTTCTGGAAAATTCTTTATGCATTCGATTTTTGCGGGGTTTGGTTTGACTCCTTCTTGTGTGATGACATGTCCTAGATAAGCGACTTCTTTTCTCAAGAATTCGCACTTATCCGGTTGAATTTTTAGGTTAGCTTTTCGAAGTCTTTTGAATACTTCGGTCAGCTTTGCTATGTGCTCATGGATGGTTGGAGAATAAACGATAATATCGTCCATGTATACTAGACATCTTTCGTTTTGTATACCGAGAAGGATATTATCCATGACTCGTTGGAACGTGGATGGGGCGTTTTTCAATCCAAATGGCATTCGAACAAATTCGTAATGACCATTGTCGACGGAAAAAGCTGTTTTAGGAATGTCCTTAGGTTCGATTTCAATCTGGTGAAATCCTGATGCAAGATCAAGCGTGGTGAAATATTGACATTTGCCAAGCTGATCAAGAAGGTCTGATATATTTGGTAGTGGGTATTTATCGTCTACCGTTAGTTCGTTTAGTTTCCTATAGTCGATCACGACTCTCCACTTCTGCTTTCCAGAAGCGTCTAATTTTTTGGGAACCACCCAAACAGGTGATGACCAGGGAGAGGTCGATGGTTGAATAATGCCTTGTTCAAGCATTTTAGAGATTTGTGTCTTTACTTCCTCTTTATGTACCTGTGGGTACCGGTAGGATTTGGTAAAGGCGGGTCGTGCATCTTTTGTTTCAATGCTATGCTTAATTTCGTTAGTAAATGTAAGGTTGTCGCCTTCTAGGTAGAAAATGTCCTTAAATTGAAGACATAGATTGGTAATCATTTCGTGTTCTTCATCATTCAAATGATCAATTCTCAGCTGATTTTTTATTTCTTCAGTTCGATCAATAGGCGGGTTATTCGGGTTACACGTCGCGTTAAAATTTAAAATTGTTTCGTTTTTCAGAAGAGGTTCTAGTTCTATGTCAGAAAAATCAATTTTTTTTGGAATAGCGTTGGTGTTCACGATGGAAGTGTAAAACATACCATTTTTGTCAATTTTTACTATCGCGTTGGGGATTCTTACTTTTTCTTTCTCTTTCGCTAACAGTATAGCGTCGGTGTTACTGAGATCGCATTTCAATTTGAAAACTCTTTCCATGCGCGGTTCTATTTCTATCTGGTTATATACTTCAGAGTTAGTGGGTTCTGAAACGTCTTCTGTGACTTTGAATAGGGGGACTGTCTTGAAGTTGGTTATTAGTTGTTTGTTTTTTAGATCAATAATGCAGTTGTAATGTTCTAAGAAATCTGATCCAAGCAAGCCATCAAAGTCAATGTCCAAGTTATAGATGTAAACTTTGTGGGGATCATTTTGTTTGAAATTTATCAGAGTGGATTCATTCACAATGATTTTTTGATCAGTGATGCCCTGTATTGTGACATTTTCAGGAAACCTATGCGGATACTTTTTGCAAGTTTCTGGTTTGAAAATTGATATACCTGCGCCTGTGTCAATTAAAATTTTATAAGTGTCGGAAGAGTCCTTAATGTAATATAAATTTTTCGAGTTGACGGAGAGCAGAGAGCTCACATGAAGGTTTGTTCTGGGAAGTTGAGATTCGGATTGTAGTCTTGGATGTTCAAAGACTGGATTTGGGATTGAATCTCTAATGTGGGGTCTATCGATTGATTGTTCGGTGGGTGATTGGTATTTGGAAGTGAAAGAAAATCCTGATATGTTGAAGGATCTTCGGGGAATTGTGTTTGGTCTGATTGAGTGTTTTGATCATTAGTCGTATAGTGATCATAATCGTACTCGGATGGATAGTTATAGTCTGTTTGATTATAATAATAATCAGTATAGTAATCCTGATTATCAGTCGTATGACAATCTTGGGTTTCGTACGTCATAAAATGTGCTCTTTGTTGTTGGTTAAAGTTTATTGGGAAATTGGGGTTCCTTTGGATAACAGGTGGTCGGTATTGATTTTGATTGTTTGTAAATTGGTTTCGAACTTGGTTTTGGTAAGGTTGCGGTCTATTATTTTGGGGATTTGATTGAGAGTTTGTTGGTCTTGAAATATTTTGGTTTGGTTGAGTACTCATTTGTCTCGGAAAGTTTTGATTGAAACTCTGAGAAGTGAATTGAGGTCTCAGTTGTCTCATTCTGCATTCATTTGACAAATGACCAATGCGACCACACGTATGACAAGTTTTTTGGTTAATGGGCTGATTTCTTCTCATTGTTTGTTGAGGACGAGGTTGATTAATTTTTTCATTTTTCTGGTTTTCGAAATAGGAAAGCTGCATTTCCCTTCTGATTCTAATATGTGCTTCAAGCAAATCCGCTGGATTAGAGGCACGGATTACTTGACCGATACGTGGTTCAAGTCCTGTTAGAAGTGAATTTAATGCCATAGTTTCTATTAATGAAAATTGTGCGTGTTTCTGTTCTGCAGTAAGAACAGACTTCTGTATGCAAGCATGCATTTTCGCGTTATGTACTTGAAGGCGGTTGAAAAATATTATAGGCGATTCGTTTGGAAGTTGTTTTATGCGCTGAAGATCATGAATTAATGATGTCAAGTCACGAGAGTCTCCAAAATATAAATTTAGTAAATGTTTTATTTCGGGATGAGTTGAAGGGTTTCTAGAACTTATCAGTTGCGCTGCCCTACCTCTAAGCTTGTTTTTAATGTGAATCACTAATAGAGCTCTTTGATCTTGTATTGACATATTGTATGCACAATCGCACGCATTTAAAAATGTGTTCAAAAATATTTGATCACCTTCAAATTCAGGCACTATCGAAAATATTTCTGATAATTTATAAGGTTCAATCGCTTCAGGTGCATTGTTTTCATTATTATTGTTCTCCATTTTGTATGGACTTTATCAAACAGTACAAACAATGGATAATCGAACAGTAATTTCACACACTTTTTGATAATTGATCGTACAATTATCGAATATTGTTTTTAGCTAGTAAATAATCACGCTGTATGATTATTGATTGATTGGAAGGATATGTTTGATATTCAGATGATTCAATATCGACTTACAATACTAGGATTTTCATTCCGATGTGATTCGTCTTGTTCTCGAAGTCGTTCAGCCAGGGGCTTCACCAGGTGTTCCTTCCGCTGCTTCTTCGAGTGATGACTCCTCTGGGTTTCTGGTTCTTTTTCTGTTGAGGGATTGGAATCCGCCGCCGCTAGTGAGGGTTGTCCGTGTTCTAGCAACGTTGTCAGATCCTACTACGACTGCGCCAATTGTTATATTTCTTCTTTTCAAAAACACTTTTTAAAAAACACTTTTATTTGGAAATAATATAAGTACAAGAACAGTTACTTGGTTGAAACGAATATATCTACTTTTATATATCGAGTGACTCTACTGAATGAAATTAACAGACAGAATAATAATCTGACCTCGCAGGGTCCTATTTATAAGCTATTTGTCGGCTTTGTCAGCAACAGACGTGTGAAACAAAGTATCTTCAAGGTTCTGCTGACTCTGCTGACTCGAACTCTGGGAAGCGGTTATCTCTGGTAATATGATACCTGTGAGACGTCTAACTCACGATATAACACCTGTACTAATAAGTGCAGAGATTTTACTTAAACCGGAGCCTGTTAGCATAACGCACATTACCTGTCTTAAGGAGTTCATACTGCCAACTATAAATTCCACGCCTCACTGTAAATAGGCTCGATGTTTAGCACAGATCACAGAAACAAGTTAAGATATGGAACAGCTTACTTGGGTGAAATAAAAACTAATGCGCCACATTTCCGCTGTAGACACAAAGTACACAACAAATAAACAATGCATCAGAGGAAAATGTACAGAATAAAAATTCAGAATTCTGTATCATGGACGAGTTGGCGGCAGAATTTCCATAATGAGAATGATCGAAAGAAAGCAACCAGTAATGAATATCTATCTCAGCACCAAGTTCACCACTCAACTGTTCGAAAAACATCATTCTTCGAAATATAGGACGAGTTACATTTTATGACGCAGTTTTAAATATTTTACCATTATAACTGTAATTTCAAACGAGATGATAGTGCTCTTTCAGTGGTGGCACCGTGAATTCCGAAAAAAAAGTACTTCGAGCACATAATATGGATTGGAAATCTGGTTCCGAGAGAGTTTTCTATAGTTGAGTAGTTTGAAATCACTGGATTATACTTGGAAAAACGATGATCAGTTTGAAACTTAAGATACTTCTATATCAGAATGAAATGCGGACCAAAACTCACAGAAAACTATTTTGTCGGGATAATTTCAAAATCTCAATATCGCATTGCATGTCAATGACAACATCATAGAAATCTGCCTTTCAGTATCTTCACTCTCAGTTGGAATAAAATAACCGCCATCAGAGCCTTCGGTGATTATTGATCTTGAGCTATCAAATATTTCGCGAAAAGGCGTCTGTTGGATTTCTGAATTGATTTCTGTTATGTCAACTATCACTTTTGAAAATTTTTAAAATTATCTTTATACACGTTTTATAGTACCAATTCGAGAAAGATACAAAAAACGATTTTTCGAAATCAGTCAACCAAGCAATACCTTATAATTCATTCCCTTATTTCTCATTATTATATGTTATTTTCTGCTTATTCTCATCTCATTCAATGAACGATTTGATTTCACCAGTTTTAATTCGTCCTTTGTTTAATTTACCGAAATACTTTATTTATTCGTTTTGATCAACTCTCTATCTCATCTTCCCCACTTCGATTGTTTTCAGCCAATGATATTTTCGACATATTTCAATTTTCTTCTCCTGGAGATGCTAACCTTGTTAGCAAAACGCGCGTCGAGTGAAAAAAATTAGTTTGGTGTTAGGGTAATTGAAATATAGGAAAAGTTTCAACTTTTCCACCAGAGGTTCCAATCTCATTGTTTATACATGTCCATTTGTCAAAATCAACAAAGATCGCTAGGCAACCTGTGAAAGTAACCCGAATTTGATGGAGTTCCATTGTTTATTCGAATTAATTGCTGTTTTAATATTTGATCAGACTGAACCAGCCTGCAAATGGAATGGCACTCAACTGATTTTCCACCGGGCTAGGGCATAGCTAAGATTTTTTCAGCAGGATCGAGATTGAAAATGTACAAGATGTCGCAAAATCAATTAATTAATGGCTCCATGTCCCTGCAGCGTCCGGGAATTTCTGGATCAGAGAAAACTGAAAAAACTACAAATGCAGAAATTCTTATCATCGATAAAGTCAAAGATGTTGGGTTTTCCATACTCACTTTGATCGAATGAAATCAATAACCTATAGATTTTAATCCCGCCACTCGAATTGCTACTTATATCCTGGAAGGAAAAACATCTCTCTTTGAAATAATTCTATGATGAGGACTTACACATATTACAGTTCTTCCCCCTGGTATATCCGGTTGGGTTGACATTGGTATATTGATAATAATTAATGTTCTTGAAGAAGAGTTATAGAATACAAATTTATCATTTCATTTAATTCACCTCGAAGGTTGTTTATGTAAGTAGTAGTTTTTTTACCTCCACCGTTTCAATAAGCCCACTGTGCTTTCTTCTATCGATTCTACTACAATCATCAATATTATTCAGTAATCAGCTAGTAATACCGATTGCAGAATATTTTTCATTTAGGGTATATCATTTTTGAATGCGTTTCACCGAGAAAAATATCCCCTAGCCTCAGGAGGTTTGTTGAGAGTGGTGGCACCATGAATTCCGAAAAGAAGTATTTTGATCGCATAATATGAGTTGGAAATCTGATTCTGAGGTTTTTTATAGTTTGGTGGTTTGAATTGCTTGATACACAAAACATAAATCGCTGAATTATACTTTGAAAAAACGATGACTTTTTGGGCATTGTTTGGTGAAACACGATTCTCCTATATTAGAATGAATGAATGAGTTTTCAGCTATAATGTAAGGACTTCTGATTTCCTTTTCAACTGGGAAATAGAAGAGAGCTATATAAAGATATCTCTACACATATTGCCCACTGTGATCATGTGGTTATAGCTGCAAGCTCTGATCTAATTGAGAATTTGCTTATTTAAATTCATTTAGTCCATCACCTTCCAAGACATTAATATGTCCCATCGCCGGTAAAACAAAATAACAAATTGCTTGAGACTTGGGTAACCGGAGAAAACTGGGAAGATCCGGCAGCGAGAGTGAGAAAAGAGGGAAGAATGAGGAGAAGAGAAAAAAGATAGAAATAAAGCTATTGAAGAGAAATGTAGAGCGGAGATAGGGGAGAAATGGAAAGGACAGAACCTTGGTGGTTTCGTTCCTTTCCGAAATCTGAGCTAAATCGCCAGTGATATCATAAAATACAGGAAGAAGTTTAAACTCTTTTTAGCGATCAATTACCCCAACACTGAACTGATATTTTGGCACCTGACGCGCGTTCCGCTACAAGGTTAGCATCTTCAGGAGAAAATTAATACTAAATCTAAAGACTGGGGTTAGATGTTTACATACCTAAATTTTTTTGGTCCGATATGGAATTTGTTTGTTACTGCTGATTATTCTAATTAATTTCTCAATAATAAACTAGTGCTATGTAAAAAGAGCATAAATGGTGACAAGGAATCTATACCTTTCAGCCCGCTTTTTAAATCTACTGTTGAAAAATTAACCAGAATTATGAGTTATAACAGACAAAAACTGACGAAAAAACTAAGCAGGTAGTGGTTGCACTATTTCATTATCGAGAAATTTGAATAGAATAATCAGCAGTAACGAACAAAGCCAATATCGGATCAAAAAACAGCTAACAGTAGTCTTTAGATTTGGTATCAATTTCTTCTCCTGAAGATGTGAACCTTGTTAGCGAAACGCGAGTCGGGTGCAAAAATATCAGTTTGGTGTTAGTGTAATTGATCTCTAGGAAAAGTTTCACTTTTACACCAAAGGTTCCAATCTCAACGTTTATACACGAAGTGTTCAGCTCGATATGATCTTTGAAATATTGGTGATTTGAAACAAAATTATATAGTTTAAATGAAAAATGCGCTACCGCAAAAATCAGTAAGATACCCCGAAGAGCTTGGGCACCTAAGACAATTAGCCGACCCTTTCCCACATAAAGCTCCGCCTTGTGGGACACCTGAAAGAGTGTTGTCAAAGGGAAGTACACATGAAAATTGAAAATCGAAATCTGATTACGTAGCTTCTGGTATGGAAAAACCATAAATAACATTCACTGGATTTTTTTTAGATTTTCACGTTCAGTTAGAATTTTTTCATTCTCTTCATACAAATCATGTATGTATTACTCAACTAACCCATGATCTTATATAATATCGGACCATTATAACAGCTTTTATCATTCAAAATCGAAATGAACCAATGCAAAATGTATGATATCAGAATGATATAATCGGATTAACATGTAACATAAATTGTTTCGTTGGTGGTCTGGTAGCAAATAACAACTATCAATATTGATATTTCATTTTCATATACCTCCAGTGTCTATATTTACCCAATTTGAATTTGTCAAGGGATAATTGGATGGAATGAATCGAATTTGAAAGATTGAAACAATATGGTAATCGTATATTGATCAGAATTATTTGTGACTCAAACTTTTCAATTTTAGTAATTCAGTTTGTTGGAAGTGGTCAGTGAAACAGAAAATCAAATTTTGTTTATGTCGGCGTCTCCAGCTTTCATTTGGTTATCCTCAGGACATAAAACTAATTATGAAGGAAAGAATAAAATTGTGAATTTAGGATAAAAAACATTGAAAAAAAAACTTTCGTGCGTAAACGTTTGTTTGCCTCGACGATTTTTCAACGTAGGTGATAGTGAGCAGAACATTCACTTGAAAGAATATAAAAGTATCACCTGATATGGTTATACCAGTGAAGTGGATTCACTTTTCGACGACATCTCAGATAATTTTTATTTTTTTCCTTGTGAAATTGAGTTTATCAAGTTGAAATAACTGTTGCTTAAAACATCCCTGTCTTGTTTTTCATTTATGACATTTTTACTTTTCATGTTTGTGATTCAAAAACAAGTACTTCCAGAAATAAGGATGAACAAATAAAAAATCGAACTTCGACATGCACAGAATTCGATTTTTTGTTCCACTGACCACTTCCAACAAACTAAAAAACTGAAATTCATCAGAAATGTTCAGAGGGATTAACAAATTTTCCACCTACAAACAAAAAATCCCTTAAAGTCGAAATTCGTGCGAGCTATGAAGATTCACAAGGTCATTCTTTCAAACGTGTGATTCTAAGCGAGAGAAAGGATGAGTGATTTCTTGATCCAATTGTTTTGTGAGTTGAACATGATGTTCATGTCTGTCTATCCTAACTATTCTCAATTGAGAACAACATTTTTTCATCATAGAATTCATCAACGGGCCTATTATCAATATTCCCAAATGAATATCCGAATATATCCAATAACAAATCTGTTTCAGATAAATTACCAAATGCCAAACCACTAGTTTCCTTATAATCAATGATCATATCATGAATTTTCCCTTGCTCCGAACTTCAACAGAATTATTCACAAACAAAATATTACAGAGAGTCCAATACAATCCAATCACTTCACATATAAGCCAATAACCAGCCTTGAGCAATAGTTGGCTCTTCATGAACGTTTCCGTCAAAGAGGCACTCGAGATCATCAAAGAGAAGCTGAGAGAGGACGATACTTTGGAAAATAGAATAACACTACCACTAGTACGCATCATGGAGTTGCTGGATTGCTGCGTTCCCAGAATTGCTACTTCCAGTTGAAGGATGGTTTCCACAGCCAAGATGAAGGACTACCAATGGGATCCCCACTGTCACCGGTTATAGCCAACATCTACATGGAGTGGTTCGAAGCATTCTCCATCGAACAGGTCAAGAAACAACCCCTCGTCTGGTTGAGATACGTCGACACGTTCATAGTATTGAACCATGGATATGCAGAGTTGGACGACTTTCTGGAATATCTGAACAACGTGAGGTCCACCATCAAGTTCAAAATGGAAAAAGAATCACAGAGCAAACTGTCGTTTCTCGACGTGGTGAAGACGACCAGCAATATATGAGAAACATCGGTCTACAGGAAACCAACGCATACTGGACAATACCTGAATGAGCAATCCAATCACTACCAATCTACGAAGCAGGAAATCTCCAAGTCTCTGAGTTTTTTCTGAAAAGCAATAATTTTCGACCTATTCGCGAGTGAAATTGTCGGTTTTCAGGCAAAAAAACACGTTTTCAAATCCTTCTTCGCGAATAACTGGAAAATAATGTATCTCATCGAAAAACCTGCAGAGAGCAAAATTATAGCTTTTGAAAAAACAAAGGCGATGGTTTATTTGTGATGTATGCAAACCCACTACAAACTGAATAATTGCTTGTTGAAAGTTGATTGGTAATTTCAAACGCCAAAATGGAAAGATTCTACGTACAATAATCAAAAACCAATGCATTTTTCGGGAAAAACTGATTGAACCTTCTCTGGAGTCCTGCAAAAATCCTTTATTTTTGTTACTTATAAAAGTTTCTAGCATCAAAACTGACCGAGGTATGAAGGAAATGATGTTGAATCCTATTTTTTCTTTGAAAAAAAAAATGTGAATAACTCATCCTTGCTTTCCCCCCTTTGGAGAAAATCGTTGCCTAGTGGAACTATATGTATGTATAATTCGCGCGCGAACTCGCGTGCGAATTATTGGTCGAGTTCGAGTTAGGGCGCGTATTCCAGCCAGCAACGTCGACGAGTCCTAGTTTCGATCACACTGTTTCAGTCGAGGTTTCAGTTTATGATTTAACAATTGATTCGCTGGGAAGGTTTGAATCTGATCGTTGGAAATTTTCTGTCGTTTATTCAAGGATTTATATACGACGTATTAGTTTATCTCGTATAATGGAAGTAGAAAACGAAGATGCATTTTTGAAAAATTTTGCAAGAGAATACAGTATTCCACTGCAAAGTTTCTGTGTCACTGTACAGAGTGGACCAAATTCTCGTAAACCATGGCGGAAAGTTGCGTATTTCTGTGCTTAATAAAATGACGTCTCAACATCGGAGAAATAAAGATAATTTCCGGATAAAATTAAAAAAAAATCGAAATTTCATCTAATTTTTTGCACTTTTTTATTAAATTATTTGGAGAGATATTTCGAAACGAATGTCAGTTCATCATTGCCACTTTCACCATAATACGGCTCTGGACTTTTTGGATTTGGTCTTCCTTTGTGCTCTGATGATAATGATGTGTAATCACCTCGGTAATTATCATCGGAAAACTTATGAATATAATATGAACATATTGAGTGCAACGAAAACAAACCGATAAAAAAAAACAATGTATGAAAGAGAGATGACATTCGTTGACATTTTCCTCGAATCCAATAAATTTTCTGACGGTTGTTGAACGTCATCATTATCAGGCGAGTTATCAGGACACCAAATCCAAAATGGAACAGAGTCATATTAAAAAAAAATAAATTTGATGATGGTGGACCCACTCGTGGACCCAATACGAAAAGTCAGACTTCAAATGTCATCTTGTAGCAAGAAAAAAATGGTAATGATAAACTCACATTCGTTTTGAAATATCTCTTGTTACGCCTATAATTTGGTCCATCCTATACAGAAGCAGACTCGATATTTCATTACTTCACCATTCCGAGCAGACCCTTTTACTGACAAGTTCGGGAGCTGCAGAAAAACATCTGCCAATAAATTTTTTTTTTATCAAATTGAGAAATTTCTGATGTCTATAACCTCCAAATTTTAGGAAAAATAATACTCCACTTTTTTGCACGATGTTCTACGTGCATTATAGGTTTTTCTTGCAGTCAAGAGATAAAAAAACTGAACGTCTAATTTTTACGTTCGTAATTTCGAATACCTACTACAAAAGAAGCCAATTAACTTATTTTTTCATTTTTTCTTTTACTCTGGTCCATGATGTCGAATGAAAATGTTTGTGAAAGTGTGTCACTGTGTCCTTTGTCGAAAGTGTTATTGTTTGATCGTGGCGTTGCTCCATACGCTGAAGATCATTTCGCAATATTCCGCATTTTTTTTCGTTTTCAATTTTTTTGTTCTTGTGTCAAGTAGATTAGGGATTTAAAAAACAGACGAAGTAGTATTTGTTGTCATGATCGAGCGACATTCACAGTCCGGTCAGTTCGTGGGCAGTTCGTGGGCAGTCCGGTGGCATTCCGGGCAGTCCGGTGGCAGTCCGTGGCAGTCCAGGCAGTCCGGTGGCAGTCCGTGGCATTCCGGTGGCAGTCCGGGCAGTCCGAGTATAAATGGCAGTCCGGTGTACACGAATTTGCTCAGTGATTTACCCCTCGATTTATTACTCAACTGACCCATGATCTTATATAATATCGGACCATTATAGCAGCTTCCATCATTCAAAATCGAAGTGGACCAATGCAAAATGTTTGATATCGGAATGATATAATCGGATTAACATGTAACATAAATTGTTTCGTTGGTGGTCTGGTAGCAAATAACAACTATCAATATTGATATTTCATTTCCATATACCTCCAATGTCTATATTTACCCAATTTGAATTTGTCAAGGGATAATTGGATGGAATGAATCGAATTTGAAAGATTGAAACAATCTGGTAATCGTATATTGATCAGAATTATTTGTGACTCAAACTTTTCAATTTTAGTAATTCAGTTTGTTGGAAGTGGTCAGTGAAACAGAAAATCAAATTTTGTTTATGTCGGCGTCTCCAGCTTTCATTTGGTTATCCTCAGGACATAAAACTAATTATGAAGGAAAGAATAAAATTGTGAATTTAGGATAAAAAACATTGAAAAAAAAACTTTCGTGCGTAAACGTTTGTTTGCCTCGACGATATTTCAACGTAGGTGATAGTGAGCAGAACATTCACTTGAAAGAATATAAAAGTATCACCTGATATGGTTATACCAGTGAAGTGGATTCACTTTTCGACGACATCTCAGATAATTTTTATTTTTTTCCTTGTGAAATTGAGTTTATCAAGTTGAAATAACTGTTGCTTAAAACATCCCTGTCTTGTTTTTCATTTATGACATTTTTACTTTTCATGTTTGTGATTCAAAAACAAGTACTTCCAGAAATAAGGATGAACAAATAAAAAATCGAACTTCGACATGCACAGAATTCGATTTTTTGTTCCACTGACCACTTCCAACAAACTAAAAAACTGAAATTCATCAGAAATGTTCAGAGGGATTAACAAATTTTCCACCTACAAACAAAAAATCCCTTAAAGTCGAAACTTGTGCGAGCTATGAAGATTCACAAGGTCATTCTTTCAAACGTGTGATTCTAAGCGAGAGAAAGGATGAGTGATTTCTTGATCCAATTGTTTTGTGAGTTGAACATGATGTTCATGTCTGTCTATCCTAACTATTCTCAATTGAGAACAACATTTTTTCATCATAGAATTCATCAACGGGCCTATTATCAATATTCCCAAATGAATATCCGAATATATCCAATAACAAATCTGTTTCAGATAAATTACCAAATGCCAAACCACTAGTTTCCTTATAATCAATGATCATATCATGAATTTTCCCTTGCTCCGAACTTCAACAGAATTATTCACAAACAAAATATTACAGAGAGTCCAATACAATTCAATCACTTCACATATAAGCCAATAACCAGCCTTGAGCAATAGTTGGCTCTTCATGAACGTTCCCGTCAAAGAGGCACTCGAGATCATCAAAGAGAAGCTGAGAGAGGACGATACTTTGGAAAATAGAATAACACTACCACTAGTACGCATCATGGAGTTGCTGGATTGCTGCGTTCCCAGAATTGCTACTTCCAGTTGAAGGATGGTTTCCACAGCCAAGATGAAGGACTACCAATGGGATCCCCACTGTCACCGGTTATAGCCAACATCTACATGGAGTGGTTCGAAGCATTCTCCATCGAACAGGTCAAGAAACAACCCCTCGTCTGGTTGAGATACGTCGACACGTTCATAGTATTGAACCATGGATATGCAGAGTTGGACGACTTTCTGGAATATCTGAACAACGTGAGGTCCACCATCAAGTTCAAAATGGAAAAAGAATCACAGAGCAAACTGTCGTTTCTCGACGTGGTGAAGACGACCAGTAATATATGAGAAACATCGGTCTACAGGAAACCAACGCATACTGGACAATACCTGAATGAGCAATTCAATCACTACCAATCTACGAAGCAGGAAATCTTCAAGTCTCTGATTGAACAGACAATCAATCTCTGCAACACCAAGGAAAGTCTCGACACGAAGCTGGACAACATAAGGAAGGATCCTCATTAGAATGGCTACTCGAAGAAGCTCATGCCTAGGTGAACCCGGTCATCTATTCAGATCAAAGCCACGATGAACATTGCTTGTCCTCAGATACGAGTCGATCGAAACCACGAGCCGTGTTCATAGGGTAGATGAAAAAAAAATCAACCGGTTAGGAGAATGGAGTAGAAACATTGAAAAAATAATGAGAAAATCGAATTGAAATGGTGGAAATGAAAGGAATCTGAGGAAAGTATAATAATTAGGAAACATATTGAATTGGAGTTTCACTTCAAGTTTGTTCACGAAATTTTGACTGCATGCAATGGAACTCAACGTGAAACTTAGTTCCAACATGAAGCATTATTATAGCTAGAGTTAGTTATCTTGTTATCGTTGATTTTTGGTTTTCAATCCTTTGCTTTGCATCATTTTTCTGATTGCTCTTCTCATGTGATTTTTCATTTCTTGTTTTCAGAGAGATAACTTGAATGGAACATTCTGAATTTTTTTTCAAAACTTTCGATTCTGCGATTTTGACAATGATCCAACTATTGCTTTTCATCAAGGAATGAAAGGAGCTTGACGTATTCAGAAACATAATTGTTATTGAGTACAGATCGGAGTATTTTTCAGCTTTATCTTTCCCGAATGGAAATAGGAAATAAAAAATGGTCTATGAAAGAATTTACAATGGAAATTCCACCCTGGTTGGCGGAATGTTCCTGCAAAGTACGCTATATTTTTGGTGTCAATGCTATCTATTCGATTCAAGATGCGTATTTTTACTATACAAATTGAACAAAAACAAGTGACTTTTATGTGATTTGGCCCCCGTTGCGCTATATAGGCAGGAAAGTAGCAGTTTGAGAAACAAATGTTTATAAATGACATACATATACCCATCAGAAGGGACTATGTGAATTTTTTGATATTACTTCTTTCCTAGAAGTTTGGTATTCCATTTTTCATAATTCGATAAATAGTTCCTTGAATTACATGCATTTCTAATTATAATAATAATAATAATAATAATAATAATAATAATAATAATAATAATAATAATAATAAACGTCTTTATTGTATTAAATGACATATGATATACAAATGAAATGAAAGTGTTGGCGAAGTCTAGCTCAGGGCTATTCTACTCAACCAACAGGGGTTTGAACCCCGATTTGAAAAAGAAAGTTCCCAAGTTAGGTAAACGATAATTTTAGTAAATGGCTGTACTTAGTGGATTACAAAAATAATTGAGTGGCGCGGTAAACATAGATAAGTTATACAGATTAATCACCATCACATATACATTATTGAAAACTTACTAGCCTGAATAATTGCAGTCAACTAAAAGGTAAAATGTAAATAATTAACAGAATTTGCTTTATTACATCATTGTGTGAGTAATAAATAGTTCTTCAATTTATATTTGAATTTATTTATGTTATATAACTTGAATTGTTCAGGAAGAAAATTGTACATTCGAATGGAGTTAAAAATATAAGATCTTTGGAATATCGCAGTTTTGTGCCGAGGCATGGTCAGGGCAGATATGTTTCTGACATTTTTTGAATGTATTCTAGAACGTGGAATGAATTTATGCAATAGAGCTGGTGGGTTAGGCTTGTTTAGGAGTCCATGTGTGAATGAACCCAAGTGGAGTTGACGTCTATTCTCCATGTTCAGCCAGTTGCACTCTTTGAGTTTATGGGAGATGGAGTCATATTTACGTATTCCATAAATGAGTCTGCAACAACTATTCCGCGCTTTTTGTATCCGATTACTATCATCTTTAGTTAAACAGGGACCATAAATGAAATCGCAATAGTTGAAATGGCTCAAAACAAGACTCTCACACAAGGTTCTTTTCATTTTAATACTTAAAACGTGTCGATTACTATAGATCAGTTCGAGGGATATGTCAGTAGTTACGGTTGCTAGAGATATTTCACTATTTCTACCCGGTCTGAAGCTCGGTCTGAAGCCACACTGGCAATCAGGAAGTAAGTTATTTGAAATAAAATAGTCATAAATTTGAGAATATAAAAATTTTTCATGAATCTTTGATATTGCAGGAAGCAGACTAATAATTCTCAAATCAGGAAAGTCCTTGGGGTTACTTTTCTTTGGGATCGGTATACCAACAGAGGTTTTCCATAGCACTGGAAAGTAAGATTTTTCAATGCAGCAATTCATTATGTGGGCAATGTATCGATCGATAAAAGGGCTACAATACTTTAACATTTTTGCATTTATATTGTCAACTCCAAAAGCATTAGTACGGATACTATGTAAAAATGTGTTAACTTCTTCGACGGTTATCAGTTTAAATGAAAATTTGATTGAGGGATCATGAACTGTATTGTTGTAAAAATTAATTTTATTATCACAAATATTGGATACGTTCTGCAGAAAGGTAGAGAAATAATTGTTCAAATCGTTAGGGTTAGATAAAAAGTCAGGAATAGAGCTTTTACGGCCTGAGCATACACTTAGGTTTTTCAGAGTTTTCCAAGAGGTTTTAGAATCTCTCATTTGGAACACTTGATTCAGGTAAGCTTTTTTCTCACATCGAGTTACAGAAAGAGAATAGCTTTTTAGCTCCTTGTAATTTTCGAAATTTATTTTACTATTAGTTCTTTTGAACTTATCTCTTTCTTTTTTTAAAATTCTAAGGTTTTCAGTGAACCAGGGTGCTGATTTTTTGATAACTCTTCTTTGAACAACAGGAGCATTTTTATTGAAAGCGGAGAGGATGAAGTCATTGAAAAGTTCGATTTTTTTATCAAGATCTATCATATTTATGATATTGTGCCAAGGAAGTTTATAAAGTTCATCAAGGAGATTAGAAATACTGAAATCACGAAAACATCTATGAGTGATGAACTGTGGTTCTCTATGATTAATTGGAAAATTCACCTCTACAAATGTCATTTCATAATCCGAGATCCCATGTACATGTAAGGTCCCGAATGTATTTACCATGTCAGTTGCTGATACGAATATAAGATCTAGTAATGTACTTGATGTATTTGTGTATCTAGTTGCAACATTCATTATTTGTGAGAAACCAAATGATTCAAAGCAATGTATTAAGGTATTATCTAAATTGAAGCAATTTACATTGAAATCTCCTAAACAAGCCGGAAATAATCAGTTAAAATGGTGTCAACTCACTTGAATCATGGGCAAAAACGAACAAAGTAGCTCACCAAGCACCCAATTATGAATCATGAGCACATACAGAGAAATCGGCAGAACCACCACACATTTTACTATATCGCTGATGGCATTGTTCAGCAAAAACGTGTACGTCTCTTCACTGAACATTTTATGACGAATGATGTACACGAAAACAGTCAAATTACCCAACAACCCGACAACAACCAAGAGGGCGTAGAAGAAAATGATGAACGGGTATATTTTCGCAAAGACCGGTTTCAAGTGCGGTTCCCTCAGGTCCAATTCGGGGTCATTTATTCCAAGCAGGAACTCGTGTATGATTGCCCACACTTCAGGAGATACGTCATTTCCAGGAACCGTGGCGTTGATTTCCTTCTCCATTTTATGCAATTCTTCGTGAACTTCGAAACTTCAGATCAGATAAGGTCCCACTGAACATGGGAACCGGGAAAGTCCACGTGGTCGTGAGAGATCGCGAACCGTTCGGCTTCCTCCGATCTACAGGTCTATTTGGAGCGGAGCTCAGACGAAAACTGGAAGGTGAACGTTTGCGAAAAAGGGTTTCAGTTTCCGTGCGCAGTTTCATCGCGCTACGGACCCTGAAAAACTTTCCGATGACACCTTCATGGAGATGGAAGCTGGGCATACCGCAGAATATTCGAAAGGACGAGGAATGATCTGCTAATCGTACCAAATAATGAGATGCCTGAAAACCCTGGTGTTGGGACTCATACCTGTGAGAGTTTGGGGTAAAATTGGCAATACATGCCTGCTGTGATAATAGGCTCCATGGTTTTTTCCACTAGATTCAGAAGTTCAGATGGCGCTTGCAATGAAAAAAGTTACTAATTGTTTTTTAATGTGCCGACCATTCAAAGCAGGTGGAAGTAGGTATAAAGGTGATAAGTAACATGTGTTTCACTGGTTTCATGATATACTCCAGTCTATGACGGTGAAAAAAGTGTATAAACTGTGTATTTATCCCATACAGCACCGATTCGTATGAAAATTTGGATTCAGGATCTACATACCCTCTTATTCAAAATCTACCCTGTGCCGAGGGTTGCTTTCTCCCTGGAGGTGGATGCCACCCCTTCTTGGGGGTGAAAAATTTTTTAATGTTAATGAGTGCAAAAATCAATAGATTGACTAATTCTAAGCACTTTTCGTTCAATAAAGTTTTTTATGGAAAGCAATACTTTTCGACTTATTCGCGAGTGAAATTGTCGGTTTTCAGGCAAAAAAAACACGTTTTAAATCCTTTTTCGCGAATAACTGGAAAATAATGCATCTAATCGAAAAACCTGCAGAGAGCAAAATTATAGCTTTTGAAAAAACAAAGGATATTGTTTTTTGTGATGTATGCAAACCCACTAAAAACGGAATAATTGCTTGTTGAAAGTTGATTGGTATTTTCAATCGCCAAAATGGAAAGTTTCTACGTACAATAAACAAAAACCAATGCATTTTTCGGGAAAAACTAATTGGACCTGTTTTGAAGTCCTTCAAAAATCCTTCCTTTTTGTTATTTATAAAAGTTTCTATTATCAAAACTGACCGAGGTATGAAGGAAATAATTTTTTTGTTGAAAAAAAAAATTGTGAATAACTCATCCTCTCTTTCCCCCCTTTGAAAAAAATCGTTGTTACTCCATAATTCACTTCATTCATGTTCTTATAATGAGTTCTGAGTTTCTCATCAATTGAGATTGAAGAGAAAAAATCATATACGTAATTCAGCGAAAAATCACCATTTCTTCGAAATAATTCGAAAAGTATTGATCACATGCAACATTTTCTAGAGTACAAAATTGAAGGTTATTCTCCTTGGATAATTTTGGCGTTCAAGTTTTTTCTGCAGGATGAAAATAGAGTAAGATATGGCCAGTTGAGTATTGTGAGGGTTCGCGCAAAGTACCTTTTTTAAGCCCGTTCAGCATGAGCCTTTTTAAAAATATAATCTGAAACAAAAAATCATGTGAATGAGCTCATAGCTCTTGAAAAAAGCTACAAAATGCTTTTTTGGTGGATTTGATTGCTTAAATACTAAGCGAGTTATGGAAAAAAAACAAAAACAATTTATTTAGAAATTAGAGTATGTACATTAGTATATTGAAGAATACACATAATAACTATATTTTAGGCCTAGTGAAAGAATAGAGGCTTCTTGAAGGACTTCAAGAAAGGTCCAATTAGATTTTCCCGAAAAATGTGTTGGTTTTTGGTTATTGTACGTGGAAACTTTCCATTTTGGCGTTTGAAAATACCAATCAACTTTCAACAATCAATTTTTCAGTTTGTAGTGGGTTTGCATACATCACAAATGAACAATCGCTTTCATTTTTTCAAAAGCTATAATTCTGCTCTCCGCAGGTTTATCGATTAGATGCATTATTTTCTAGTTATTCGCGAAAAAGGAACTGAAAACGTGTTTTTTTGCCTGAAAAACGACAATTCCACTCGCGAATAAGTCGAAAAGTATTGCTTTTCAAAAAATTTCATTGAACAAAAAGTGCTAAGAATTAGTCAATCTATTGATTTTCGCAATCAATTCCAATAAAAAAAATTTCACCCCCAAGGAGGGGTGGCATCCACCCCCAGGGAGAAAGCAACCCTCGGCACAGGGTAAATTTTGAAAAAGAGGGTATGTAGATCCTGAATCCAAATTTTCATGCGAATCGGTGCTGTATGGGATAAATACACGGAAAAATGGTCATAGACTGGACTAATAAAGGGAAGGTGAAATTTGAATTTCATTTGAAAGGCGATAACTTCTGGACTAAGACGGAGCGGCGCCTTTTGCTCCCTCATTTGTATTTTACACATCGAAATACGAGTTTTTATGAAAATATTGACAATTTATAACAAAACTATGCTATACAGAAAGAAAAAATTTCGAAATCGTTTTGAACATAATTCCATTATACTTCAGAATCATTGCGTGTTTATAATAAGTATTACGAATCCCATGTACCCTCTTTCGGTACTGCACATTGGCAGTATTATCTGTGGCTTCAGACTTTTGGTTATTACAAGAAGCATGAATATCACAGGTGATTCAATGTACAATTTTCATATTACCAAAACTAAAAGCACCACTGGATAAAAATGAATGAATGATGAATAAATAAACAACTCAAAACTGTGATGAACAATAAAAGATCTCAAATTCAGCTGGGAGAGGAATCCATCTCTCTGAAAAAAAAATAATTGACATCATTTGACATTATTTGTCAATGACAGTTGGCGTCAACTAGCGATGAAATTTAAAATCACACCATAATACGTAAGAGTGTTGGTTTGAAATTCTAAACAATATATCATCGACTGCAACACCAGGGTTTTCAGACATCTTACCAAACTATCAACATTGGTACAGTGTCAAGAAATGGAACAACCATATGCATGCAGGAACGACTGGAAAATCTGAGAATGACAAGGCCAATAAAACATGTCACGCCAAGCTCTAGAGGAAAGGGGAATTCAAAACTAGCAGTACTCCTTCTGGGGTCAATCTAACTAAACTAGAGAGCCAATAAAGTATATGCATTTTCGTTGAATTTGATGCGATTTTGTCATAAATATCCTATCGGTTCTAAAAACAGTTCCCATCATCAGTGCGTTTCTCAAGACTTGAAGGCAGAAGGGTTTGATGCAGTGACATTCACTTACATATTTCTGCACTAGGAAATGAACATCAAATTGTAGTGGTGATTGATTCATCACTGAGAGAGTCGATAAAAGATGTATTCAAATTCCTACATTTTCCTAAGAATTTTTGTCCAATACCTGATCGAAAATAATTTTGGCGGAAACTTCTAGCACTTGCATATTAAAAGTAAATTGCAAATCCTTGGCCACATGGGTATAAGTAAGATGCCTAGGAAACCCTGGTGGTTTTTCAAAAAGTAAATGAATGAAAACGTAAAAAACTATCGTGAATCTTAATTCTCAGATAGTTTTCATTGACAACATTAAACCTCAAAGTTACGTCAATCGGACAATGCAAAACATTTGACAGATTTTCGAAAATGCACATATAACGCCCCCTATACAAAAATTAGAAAACTTTTGTAATCGTCGATTGTTTTTCGCCAAGAAATTCTGAACAATATCGAATCACTAGATACACCAGGGTTTCCTAGGCATCTTAGGTATGAGAAAACATCATAGAATTTGTCAAAATTCCATGAAATGAAAACTGACATATGGAAGCCCGTTGAGACATATCTCTCTTGGAAACCAGATGAATTACATACTCATTTTTGCCTTGATATGAAGAAAAATAATTTCTTGAAGACACAAAGGATTCAAAAACCAGAGGATAACCTCAGTATCTGCTGCCACAGATAGATAGGGATTCTCTGCCGTGATATAGGAAAAGCTAGTGACTGTATTATGAATTATTATCGATTTTTAGATTCAGCGCGCCAAATTACCTTACATGGACTCTTTTTGACCCTATTACCAGCATAAATAAGGGCTATTTTTGCATGCCATTTCCTGGTAAGGTTCAAAAATAGACATCTCTACTCGTTAAAATTCAGCCAGTCAAGTTACTAGGTTTTATTTATTTTTATTCGAATATTTTTCTGGCACCTTAAAACGAATTGTCCAGTATGTCGCAGTTACTATGTTTTGATATCTTTATTCTTGGTCTCGGTATCAGTTTTGAATTTTGACCAGGGTATCGAATGCACGCGACGTATCCCCGGTGATGATATTTTTAGTTTCAATATCCTCACGTTACTTCAAATTATGGAATCCCGGAAAATATAATAATATATTCGTTTTGAATTTGTGGTCGCATGTCAGTAAGTGAACATGCGATATTTTTGTTTCATAATTTCATTATATTTCTGTGTTTGTAAACTTTGTTAAAATGAAGTATGTCGCGTTACTCAATTCAAATTTAATAAGTGAATCAAAAATAAACCTTTTGTAACGTAGCAAATGTTGTTAATATTTTTCAAACCTGAAGAAGAATCTTACTAAAATTTGATAAGACTTCATCATAACCCAGTAACTTCAGTTACCATATTTTAAATTCTCATTATTTACTTTTTTTGATGTTCTGCAATTTAGTAAAAATGGTAAGTACAATTTGCTCCCTTTTCTATGAACTGTAGGCAAACCTTAAGGTCATATTCAGAATCAACGTACGAAAAAATCTATACCACCATTCAAGAATTATTAATAAATATCAAAAAGACTAAGAGCTAACCAAAAATTGAAAAAATTGATTTTCTGAAAATATGTAAAAATCGAGTTACTAGGTTTTTCTATATTACGGCAGTTCTGTACAAAAAATCGTGTTATAAATGATTCCTATCTTATTTCACCGTTTTATCATCAAAATATTGGAAATATGTGAAATTCTATTGTAGAATGGAATTCTGATGAAACATGAGGCAATTGGCTGCAAAATTATAACCTACTGAATGTTGTGAAATATTATACCGAAAGGCAGATTTGCTTAATATTTTACTTGATATTCATGATAAATTTATAGAGAAATGAAGCCAGTTGAGACATATCTTACTTGCGAACTGAATAGTTGGATTACATATTTCAGTTTACCTGTAAAAGAAGGTGAATTTCCTGAAGGCCCACAGGATCTGAAATCCAGAAAGGAGATGAACGATAAACATCATCAGAGGTATTCCGTGTCACAAATGGGGTTCTGTATTAAAAATCGTTGAGCAAATCATTTTTATTCTATTTTAGCATTAATTCATTGGTGTTGTGTGAAATTCAATTGTACATGAAATGCTGCTGTAATGAAACATAATTCAGTTGAATAAAAAGTCACAACCTAGCGAATCCTTCCATCAATTAGAGATTCAAAGTACACCGAAAAAGATATTAGGAAACATTCATGATGAAATTTTAAAGGAACGTAGCCGGGTGAGAAATATCTGCTGAAAACCAGTTAAGAAGGTAATTTGTCGAAGACAAAGGAACTGAATCCCAGACAAAAATGAACGATAAGCATCACCAGAAGTGTCAGTATCCAGTGTCGTAAATTAGGTTTTGTAAAGAAATCGTGGGACAAATCATTCTTTTTTTTTACCATTATTTCATTGGGGTTACAAGAGATTTTATTGTAGCATGTAATACAGATGTAATGAAACGTAATTCGGTTGGCTGGAAGATTATAAACCGCTAAATCCTCACATCAATCAGATATTCAAAATATTCTGAGAAACAGATCAGAATACATCAGAATTCACTCGATATTCTCGATGAAATCATAGAGAAATGAAGCCTGTTGCTGACCGCTCTCGTACGCACCATGGGTCGTGGAGTAGTGCGAAGAGTGCACCGCCTCTCCTGCAAGCAGAATTCTGGGCACGCCCTCCACATAAACAGGCTCTGAGAGCTTATCCGTCCCTGAACCAGATTGATCGCACTCCGGAGTGATGTGACAGTAGCTGCCCTTTATCCACGGGTTAGACAACCACTTCGTCCTGTAACAAAAAGTTTTCCCTCAAAGAATGATGCATAATGTTTATACAGATGGTGTCAGCGGGGATACGAACAGATTGATGTATGGGGCTATTAGAAATTCAAATCAAGATGCTACGCCACTTTGGCATTATCTCATCTAGTTTCATATGCTCGAGTATTTGGTGTGATTTTGTCTTTTTCCGAAAGTTTCGATTTTGTTTTATAGAAGTAGAAGTCACTACAATGTACAATGTAATAGTAGAAGGTCAAGAGCGAAACAGATAAAATGTAAAACACAGAGTAAATGATTATAATAGATAAAATAGTAACTGATTGGGAATGAACATTAAGGTGTGGAGTGTCTATCACATAGAATCAAATTCATCATTCAATGAACAATGTAATAGTAGAAGGTCAAGAGCGAAACAGATAAAATGTAAAACACAGAGTAAATGATTATAATAGATAAAATAGTAACTGATTGGGAATGAACATTAAGGTGTGGAGTGTCTATCACATAGAATCAAATTCATCATTCAATGAACAATGTAATAGTAGAAGGTCAAGAGCGAAACAGATAAAATGTAAAACACAGAGTAAATGATTATAATAGATAAAATAGTAACTGATTGGGAATGGACATTAAGGTGTGGAGTGTCTATCACATAGAATCAAATTCATACAATGTACAATGTAATAGTAGAAGGTCAAGAGCGAAACAGATAAAATGTAAAACACAGAGTAAATGATTATAATAGATAAAATAGTAACTGATTGGGAATGAACATTAAGGTGTGGAGTGTCTATCACATAGAATCAAATTCATCATACAATGTACAATGTAATAGTAGAAGGTCAAGAGCGAAACATAAAATGTAAAACACAGAGTAAATGATTATAATAGATAAAATAGTAACTGATTGAGAATGAACATTAAGGTGTGGAGTGTCTATCACATAGAATCAAATTCATCATACAATGTACAATGTAATAGTAAAAGGTCAAGAGCGAAACAGATAAAATGTAAAACACAGAGTAAATGATTATAATAGATGAAATAGTAACTGATTGGGAATGAACATTAAGGTGTGGAGTGTCTATCACATAGAATCAAATTCATCATACAATGTACAATGTAATAGTAGAAGGTCAAGAGCGAAACAGATAAAATGTAAAACACAGAGTAAATGATTATAATAGATGAAATAGTAACTGATTGGGTTGAACATTAAGGTGTGGAGTGTCTATCACATAGAATCAAATTCATTCTTGTTTAAAACAAGATACTCATTGACACCTAAAACAATGTTTCAACAGAAAATTTTTGATTTTTACTTTGAATTGAATGAAAGCCAAACTTTTCATTCTAGAAGGTAGTCTGTTATATAGGTGTATGTTCAGATAATTCTTTTGCGATATCTGGATTCTGTACAATGGAGTCGAAATTAAATTAGCATGTCGAGTGGTGTAATGATGGACTTCGGATTGAGACGAGTATTTATGCTTAGTTTCATGAATTTCTGATAAACACGAGTAAATATATAAAGTAGGATGCAGCATGATTTGACAATTGATGAAAAGAGGGCTGCAATGTTCACGATGATGAACTCCTGCCATTATTCTGATTACTCTCTTTTGAATAATGAATGATTTACTAGAGTGACACAAATCACCCCAAAGAAGAATACCATAAGACAAATGACTATGGAATAAACCATAATAACATGATTTGAGGACATACACACTGAAAATATCTCTTAAACTTCGAATCAAAAAGGTGACACTAGACAGTTTCTTCGCTAATATTGCGATTTGTGGCCCCCATTTGAGTCTATCATCTAGTTGCATGCCAAGTAATTTCAAACAGCTACCACGTGTGAGATTTGAATTGGAGGATATAAAAATGGATTGATTTTTATCTAGGTCAAGCTTGAGTTTATTACAAATAAACCTGGTTTCAGCTAAATCGATTGTCTCATCTGATAACGTGGATAGATTGTCAACAATATTACTTTGACAGATAAGTGTTGTATCATCTGCGAACAGGACGCTTTCCGTAAATAACATGTGAAAATATAAATAGTTTATATAAATTAGGAAGAGAAGGGGTCCCTGAACCTAGCCTTGAGGAACACCGTGATTCACGGATTTACTATTCGATAGGTCACCGTTCAATATGACGCATTGAGATCTTTCACTGAGGTAAGATGCAAATACGTTGCTATATCAGTTATAACTGTGAATTTCATTTTTAGAAGAAGGCTAGTGGGTCAAGTCTAGTTCCAACTAGTATCAGAGGTTAAATATTGCTGTGATATGGATAGGCGACTAAGCTCGAAGAGGCTTTCACTCCTCATGCTCGTATATGTATGTTGAAAGGTGTTGTTAATACTCAGCTGACCTTCAGAGATTGACGTGCGCAGGAGTAGGTCAGAGTGTTGAAGTAAAATCCATAATCTTCAGCCAGAAATGTGAGTATCTCTGCTGAGTAGAGCAACTATCAAGTTTTCCGCATTCAAGCATAATCTTCAGTTTTTCTATAGTCACATATCACTATGTGGAAAAACGAAATTAAGTTAAGTTAATGTGCCATATATCTCTTTCGACCAAATTGGTCGAATAGTAAAAATAATAGTACTTGTGAAAAAGCAAACACGGTCCAATTTTTCTGATACTTTAGTTAGCTAGGTAAACGAATTAAACCTATAGGTACACAGTCTTCTCCTCGTTTGAATACTCTTCAGAAAGCAAATTTCTAATCGAACTTTAGCTGACCTCGACTCATATTTCAATGAACAGGCTTTTTCTTGAATGGTAATGGTTCGGACTTCTATTGTCTATATTTTTAACTCTATTGGAACCTGTTGCTAGGAACGGAAAGATTAAAATACAAATCACTTGATTTGTATCTTGTATCACAGTTGGTCTGGCCGATGTAGGACTTGTTGCAGTCTCACTTAGTACTTCGTTAACTCCCTGGGACTCCAGTGGTATCTGGTCCTTAGGATTACAGAGTATCGATCTTATTGTACGTTCGGAGGTCGAAACTCAATCATCACCTAGAAGACAGCAAATAAAATTTTGCCGAAACGTTGTGACAATTATCCTTCAGAGGATCGAAACTACAGAACACGGAATGAAACCCGAAAAAACAACTCACTATACTTCGTCCGTGAGAATCTTCATGCTAACACACATATATATGTAGTTGTTGAGTTCGGGTTTAACCGCGTCTGGAGTTTTGTTCTCGACGTTTCGACTCCGATTTTGGAGCCATTTTCAAGAGGTAAATGTGACTTCACGCTGAGGTCTCAATCTGCCTACTCCTCAGGTGTTGTCACAGAGGGCAAGGGTTTGTGACTTGAAGCCGGGGCCTCAATCTGCCTACTCCCCAGGTCTCGTCACGAGTTCTTTCTGAGGTCTCAATCTGCCTACTCCTTAGATCGAACTGAGGTATCGAGGGATGTTGGGTGGTATTTATAGCAGCGGATGCTGCTAAAGCACCGCCGGATGTCTTGGTGGGGACTGGGCATCTGGAAATCAGGGGTTTCCATGCAGTTGGAAGTCTCTGACCGTCGTCACGTTTATTTAAACAGGAAGGTCGCTTCTCGATTTCGATGGCTTCGCGAATTATACGAGCTTGTAGTGTTTTTGCTGTGGCGATGGTCTTAGTGTTCTCAAAGTCTATGTTGTGTCCTGTCTCTTGATGATGTTTGGACAGAGCTGAAGACGGGTCTGATTTTCGGACAGCAAGTTGATGTTCGTATACTCTACTTGTCACACGTCTGTTGGTCTGGCCTACATATGTTCTATGGCAATCAGAACATGGTATTTCATATATACCCTGTGATTTCGTTGACAATTTTGTCCTTGGGGAGCGGAGGAATGTGGAGATTTTATTGTTGGCTGTAAATATCGTTTTCATGTCCTGTTTTTTGAGAATTCGGCTGATTTTTTCAGTAACACCTTTAATGTAGGAAAGGAAAGCTTTGTGGGGAACGTTGTTGTCTGTTGGGTCTTTGAAAATGGAAGGAGAAGTTTGATGGCGGCGGATGGATCTGTCAATTTGTTGGTCTGTGAATCCATTTTGAAGAAGGGCTGATTTGAGTTGGGCTAGTTCCTGTGGTTTGTTATGGAGGTCTGTGAGGTTGATAGATCTGTGGATGAGGGAATTTATAACGGAATTGGTTTGTGCTGGATGATGGTGGAAATTTGCGTTAAGGTATCGGTTTGTGTGTGTTGGTTTCCTGTAGACCGTGTGGACAATTAAGGTGCGTTTTATTACGAATGAGATAACGGTTGATGTTAACTGAACTAGTACTGACTTCGATCAATGGGGAACGAATTGCTTTTCTCGAAATGAAAATAATGAAACGAGACTAGAAATTCAATCAGAAATACATTTTTCAATATATGTAAACGTGCAATCAGTTACTCATATCTCTTAATTATTGATCATTATATCTCGGAAATATACAGTTTCAGTTCTATATGTTGAGAAATCTTTCATTTTCAAATTCTACGGATGTTTTCGCAATATGGCTAAGTGTGGTCATTGTGGGACTTTCGAATATATTGATTGCTAACATACGTTAAACATGCTGATTGAAACAATACAAGAATATTTTTGTTGTCGTCTTTGGGAATATCGAGGTAGGTATTCAAGAAAAGTGTGAGATCATTTTCAGATCGATGATGTTAAAAAAAACAGCAGAGATTAGTTCTTTTTCAAAAACCAGACGCTCCTCTGAATCCAAATTAATTAGCAAATTCCCGAATGTATTAAAATAATCGGATGGCGAACCATTATGAATTCTCTGAACACAATAGCTCCAATGACCTTCGATTACGACAACGTGAAACATTTTTCCAGATATTTTAACTCCGTGGAAAAGAACTGAAACAAATCAGTTGATGGATCGTGAAATACATTATCCATCTCTGCTCGTATATGAAAAATGAGAACTTTGTTCGTTCACATCCGAGTAAAGAAAGATGTTAGTCCCTACCTTGATGGAAATGTATTGTGTGATGAATAACACAGCGCTCTTCATCATCAATATAGCCTTCCTCCAAGAATATTCGCATTTTTAAAGTATAGCGAAGGTTGAAGTTTGTAAATAACGGCTGCTCTGGTACATGAAAAAATCTCCTTTTGTTTTCGAAATTTGTTCGTGAGTTTCATGAAAGAAAAAACATAAGAAAAAACACAGCAGACGAATTGATGCCGACGCGACGGAGGAATATTGAGTTTCATGTTTGGAATATTTCAACCATATGATTTTCCAAATGAATGATAAACGGAGGAACTCCAGTCCAATGAGAATAATTCGACATCAAAGTATAATTCAGTCGTCGTCGTCTCGGAATTCTAAACGAGCAAAAAGCATAACATACTTTCCGAATAAGTTACAGGTTTTTTATATAGACAGATTCCCACTAAAGCAAAGCCCTGTAATTTTCAGAGATTATGATCAAGGGACGGTGGATACGATTTACCTAAGATGTCTAGAAGGATATTGTACTGAGTTATACCTGGGCATGTTTGGGGTATACTTGGCGACACATGCCTACTATGATAATAAGCATCATGGCTTTTAGAGATCAAATCAATTCAGATGGCGTTTGCAACGAAAAGAGTAACAAGTTTCCTAGGAAATGTATAAACGGCAGGCCTGACGGCTAGCTATACTTTAACTTTTGGACGCTGACTGATCAACAACCTATATTATTTCTTTAGAATACTGGCCAAATTCCCTATGATTGTGTTCTTTTCATTCGATTTTGTTTTTTATGAGTATGACATTAGATTTTGCTCATTTTGTTGATTGCTCGAATCAAAGAATATAGTTTGTCGATCGATCGGTTGACTATGCACTTCCAATTAGCGTCAAATAGCGATGAAATTGAGAAACACACCACGATACGTGAAAATGACACTAATGACAGAAAAGTGTCGCCATAAAATTCTAAACAATATCGCATCAGTCCCAGCACCATCCTTCTAGACATCTCAGATTTACCATTACCTTTGAATTTTTGAAGTATGTCAGCCTCGGGAAAAACAAAAACATAACAAAGGAGTGGGAATTCTTCACGCGTCATTCGTGTTGATACTGTCAAGAGTGGAATAAATTGACCACAATTCAGAAAAGCACCGACCGTGAAGATATTCATAGAAGAGAGACACGTCTTCGGCCCTTCTAGGAGTTCCAATGGATGTTCCGGTGCCGAGCCCGCCACATGAGAACTATAGTCAAAGACAGGACGTATCTGTGCCTTGTAGGTCATTATTAGCTGACGGAAAGTAAAGTATTTCTTCGCACGAAATAAAAATCTAAGCTTCTGGGAAGCACTTTTGGCGATCGATCTCACATGGTTTTCCCATGAGAGATTATCACTGATTGTAATTCCTAGCATCGAGATACTTGATTTTGTAGGACAAGTTACTCCTGACATCTGATTATTGGGTGATAATAAATCAGCTTTTCTTGAGAAGAGACATGCCTGGGTTTTCATAGCATTGAATTCCATCAAGTTCGTGCTACCCCATTCTACTATTCTCACCAAGTCGTCGTTGATTTTATTGACGTGAATGTTCCTTTGAATTTTTGTTTCTCGAGCTGGTATGGGGTCTCTGGAAGAGAAACTGGTATGAAAAGTACTGTCGTCCGCAAAACTATGTATTGAACAAGATGTTTTCTCGAGCAAATCATTGATTCGAAGCAGAAACGAAGTGGGCGCCAGAACAGAGCCATGTGGAACACCTGCATTTATTGGGATGATACTCCATCAACAACCACATACAGAGACCTATCAGACAAGAAACTCTTCAACAAAGCACACAACTGAGGAGGCAATCCATAAGACGGCATTTTAGAAAGGAGACCCCGATGCCAACTCGATTAAACTCTTTTGAAATATCGATAGATAGATTTTTCACCTCTAAATCGCATTGGGCTCGTATTAACCATATCAAGAGACAATCACAATAACTACGCTTAAAAATAAACACTCTAGTGGTGACGACAACTTTCCAGTAATTATAGTCAAATACTCTTTGCATACATTTAGTAATGTGACCTGCCACATAATGTATAGTTCATTTCAATATGGTAAATTTCCAGAAGAATAAAAAATTTCGCTAATTTCTCCTACACACACAAAAGGTGACCATAAGTCTTTCGAAAATTTCACACCCATTAGTAACTTAGCGGCCTTTTCAAAATTGTTCGAGAAGACAATCTGTGACTGTATAATGAACTTTCTGAATGAAAGTTAACAGATCAATTACATACAGCACAGATATATTAAAGGTAGATCCGTAGAAACAGCTAGTACCTATGCAATTTACCGAGAGTATTATAAACTCATTTCAAAACAAACAGTAATTGCTAGAAATTTATCTAGATTTATCCAAAGAATATGAAAGCCTCAATCAAAAACATCTTTCTGAAAAACTAGAGAGATATTGAATTCGCGGTACTGCTCTGAAGTGGTTCACATCATAGCTATCGAATCAGCAATAGAAGGTAAAAATCACACTTGAAACACTAGAAAATCTGATGTGAAAAATAATAATGTTGCAGTCCTCAAGGCATCATTACAAATCCAATTTCATTTGAAATCTTCACGAATGCTATTGTAGAAATATTGCACCATCCTGTGAATCCATCCTGCAATGTTACTTGGTACGCAGATGATACAAATTCATTGAAAGCTGGCTCAAATCTATTCTACTCAACACGAAATTCAGATATATTCTCAGATGAAGCCAAGAAATAAACTTCATATTGAACATGTCAGAAACAAACATCATTATTTTTCGAATTCGACAACAAAAAATTAGTACATCGAATACTGTTCAATGCTGAACAATGAAATGGAAGTATAAAAGTGTACTAAATTTGTAGGTGTGTTTATAGACGAACATTCACAATGCAACTCTTATATTGAACACTTAGGAAATAAATCAGGGAATATATCATATAGTCTGAGAGTTATCACAAAATACCTTAACGAAAAATCATTGAAAATTATGTATTTTGCAAATTTTGAGTTATCACTACAATTTTGGATTACTTTTTGGGGACCTAATAGTAACGTGAGCCATCTGTTTACAATTCAGGACTACACGACTGCAAGAGGGAATAAAGACTATTACTATTGAACTTGTTGATTATATCTTTATATTTTCTAGTCTATACACAACTTATACATTATAACTATGCTTCTGTGACGTCATTTCATTACATGTTATCTGTATTTCTTAAGAATATGTTAACATTTTTGAAACAATTGTGATTCTTTTCTTATCTTCATATAGGTAGTTTTCGGTATTGAATTTTTCAATTTTCAAGTCGTCCATCGTTCACTTCATTTGTCTTCAATTGAGTTATCGTAGGCATCTATCTCGAGTCAAACCTACGTCGCCTGAATCCAATGAACTCGAATTCAGTATCAAATCGTCCTGGGAGCATAACCTTTTGATATTCTAATGATAGCTATTATTCTCGAGGAATTTTCACTTCATTTGCGACTTATTTATTCATAATAAATAAATGATTCTTCAGTTTCATTAATCTTCAATACAAATACACAAACACTACCTAGGGGTTTGACTCTGACACTTTGGAGTTTGGTTATATCGTTTCCAATACACCGCGGGCATGTGACGTCACAAGACAACTGTCAATCAGCCTGCTGGACAAACAAACCCTACTTCCATAAGCAACAATGGTAATTTAATGAGATTATTATCGTAATTATGAAGAAATTACGGGTTTACCCTAATTTTGGGTATACCCTTAGTGTACCTGACATATATAAATGTATAAATTTTGCAATCTATATTCATTATTCTTGCTGCTTGCAAGGAAATTGTATGTGAAATGGCTTTTAAAAGTGATTATTTCAACACCTTGTCTATGGATATCCAGAAGAGATATTTTAAAAAACTGAAGGAAAGTAAGGGATGGGATCCTTATTTATTGAAATTTGGGGATTGTAGTAATGCTGTGAAATACTTTCCTAAAGTGACATGTTGTACGACATTATAAACTATTTTGTATACGAGAGTGCATGCACAGAAGACTTCAAGACTATAAAAGTTTGGATTCATACAATATGTTTATATCTAAATGGATTAGAAGGATCGGAATGAAGCTCGTGAAAAAAATACTGAAAATGTACTTTAATAAATGATAATTTTGAAAGAACAGATTTAGGATATGTTATACAAGGCTCTACAAAATTATAAACCACAACCATCCTTTCATATGGTAATCCTGTATAAAAAAGGCATTTAGATGAGTTATGCTTCAAACTTCCCAATGGGAATGATTAAGTCTGCAAAGTTTCCCGGAGATGATGGATTTCACGATAACAATTCTGCAACTCGAAATCAATATCGACAATATCACAATATCGACATAGGTGTTCACCAGAGTTTTGTGCATGTTCAACTTCTTAAACTGGTTGATTTATATCATTCAGAGTTTGATTTTGCTCATCAATAATAGGTATTCAAGTTTTGAACAGCTGGATCATTCACACAAAGAATCATCAATTTTATCCATATCAACTGGAATATTTGTAATGTCATTTTTATCACGCTGCTTCCTACGATACAATCTCTGAATGCTTTGAACTGCATTGATATTTGTTTTGTAGCCAAGTAATTGATTCGGTACCCAGTCTATATTGTCAACATCTTTGAGTGCACTTGGCTTGTCTGAAATGAAAAAATAAAATAATGTTTCCTAGATTCTTTGAAAATATCTCTTACAAAATGTTTTGAACACACCGTTGCCCATTTCAACTTATAAGAAGTTAAATCTGCTCTTCTAGTTGCCTGAATCCACAATTCACATCTCTTTTCAGCAAGAGAATTGATCTTTTTTCTATTGTCGAAAATAGTAGGGAATCGATGGAATGAAACATTATGTCTGCCGCTATTACTTCCACATTTCACAATCGCACAAAATTGAGCCTTTATTGAGAAAAAAGATTTTAAAATATGACATAAACACACACTCAGCATAGGTAAATCAGATTTGTATGTCCAGCAGGCTGGATTGACAACTGTCATTTACTGTCGTCTGTCAGATATTCCCGCGGTGTATTCGAGAAGTTTTTTGATAGGACTACGAGAGGGAATAAAGACTATTACTATTAATCCCTCGCCATTATTCCCTAAGGAAATGGTATATGGCATTAAACTGCACAAACCATAAGTATAATACTTACATTATGTTTTAGTCGGAAATAAATACTATTGGATATTGATTTTTTGTAGATTGGTACAAAAA
Source organism: Zygogramma bicolorata (assembly GCA_032362365.1). Classification (NCBI taxonomy): domain Eukaryota; kingdom Metazoa; phylum Arthropoda; class Insecta; order Coleoptera; family Chrysomelidae; genus Zygogramma; species Zygogramma bicolorata. Next base: position 134,740 of record JAVJAQ010001608.1, read on the forward strand.
ATGTTTGACTTTTTCGACTGACTTTATTAACTGTAGACAACAACTGTATTGCCTTTTCAGTTTTCAAAATGAACAGAAAAGTAAAATGAGTGGATGATCAATGAACGGGCAATACACGATCAAATAACTTCAGACAATTTTGACTCCTACTAATGACCTACTGTTAGTACTGAAAGTTTCAAAACAAAACAATTTTGTTATTTCATATGCCAGAATGTTTGCAGTTATATCTCAGACAATCAATAATGCAAAACTTGTGGTTCGTTACAGATCGATAATTCAAATTTCTGGAAGTTGCTTATGTGATGAATTGTTCGAGGACCACGTACAACACTGTGTCAGGAAACTCATTCAAAAGTCAAAGTTCACTTCGAAACCGATCAATCATATGAATTATATCCAGCGTCAGCATCACAATGAGAGCGAGGAGAATGTATTCGTGACTATGAACTTCATCGCGAGGAACATTAGTCAGCTATTTCGCATGAGTGTACGAACTCATATTACTCGCTCTTGAGTAAGTGGACCATTCCAATCGACTAAGTTTCACAATCGAATTGTTCGATTCGTGACAGTTCTAGCGGTTAACAAAAAGAACTTATGAGGAACTAATTTTCACGAACAATGCTTCGATATCACCATTCATTGTAGCACCTCCATGGAAATATCATTCTGAAGCAGAACTCGAAAATGCTGCCACTTCGAAGAGGCAATAAAAGAGAAAATCGGCGTCAAATTCCAGTCATGACTTTCATCATTTTCCCAGGCAGCCGATATTTAAATAAATCTCGGTTGGAGTGCTGTAGCTTTATAATAATGTTATTTCTGGTTGTATGCAATAGATTTATTGCAGCAATATTCGTCAAAAAAGACTTTATTTCCAACAGGACTCACCCAATTACAGGAAATGCTTATATCTCATTCTAAACTAATTTTTCAACAGTAAATTAACTCTAACACTATTGTGAGTTCACTATCCCGATACATATTGGAGTACTATCCTTATAATTGCAGTCGGAAATTGAATTTTCTAAGAAAAGAGTTGTAATCTATATGGATTGAATAGAAACATAGTATGGAGTATCATTCTTCTTTCGTCTTGGGAAGTGATATTGAACTTGTTGTGTAAAGTACTGCGATCAACCCCTTTGTTTGGATTGATACTGTCTGTCTTTTAAAATCAGTGTTAAGGTGCGGTATTAATATATATATATATATATATAAATATATATATATATATATATATATATATATATACAAGAATACAACCTTCTTTCGCATTACAATAAACCAACAGCTATCAGCCAAATTTCTCTGGAAAAACAATAATATTTTCATTCATTCATTTATTCATTTCCATAAGACAATTTACATTGTATTGGTACAGTCATTTTTTTTTTGAAATATATATACAATAGCAGACAGAGAAGAAAAGGACACTATTCACAGTTGACAGGTTTTTCAGGTATCAAAAAAATGAAAATGAATAAAAGCTAACAAGCAGTGCTCGAGAAAAATTCATTCATATTATAAAAACATTTTTCAATTAAAAATTGTTTCAATTTGTTTTTGAAATCAATCAACGAATTACTTGCTTTTATGTGGACTGGTAACACATTAAATATTTTCAAACCCATATTATAAGGTGACCTGTAAGATATTCTATTTTTGCAGAATGGCACATGAAGTTGCCCTCTTTGTCGGGTGCAATAATTATGATGATGTTCATTAAGTGAAAATGTGTGCTTGTTTTTAAAAACGTAAATGCATAGCTCATATACATATAAGCATGTTAAAGGCAAAATATTATATTTGATGAAGAATTCTCTACATGATACTGTACGGGAGACTTTTGCTATGCTTCTAATAATGTCTTTTTGAGCAATGAAGACATTCGATATATCAGTAGCATTCCCCCAAAAACAGATACCGTACCGCAGTCTTGATTCCTCTTGTGCATAGTACAAATTTAACAGTTGACTTATTTCGAGTATATCTCTCAGATTGATGAAAAGAAATTTCAAGGAAGATAGTTTAGATGTTATTATTTTACAGTGTTCTTTCCAATTTAGATTCTCATCAAGATTGATACCTAAGAATATAATCGAATTGTGATCACTATATACCGGGCTATTGGCGATACTTAAAACCAAATCATCGACTCTCTTCTGTCTATGATGAATTCTTATCACTTCTGTTTTCTGGGTGTTGAAAAACAAACTGTTATTGTTGAAATAATCTGATACCTTGGTCATCAGTTCTGAGCATTTGTTCTCAAGTGCAGAGGTTTCTCCTGCCGAGATTATGAACGAAAAATCATCTGCATATGCGGTATAATGTGTATCACCTATAAAATAATCAATTTGGTTAACATAAAGTATAAAAAGCACCGGGCCCAAAATTGAGCCCTGGGGTACCCCCCTCTCCAATGTCAAATTTCCTGAGTTGAACTGTTGAACTCTATTCTCCGAGAGTGCTTCTAATGAAACAAATTGTTTGCGTTGATCAAGAAAAGATGATACCCAAGATAACGATGCTCCCCTCATACCATACATTTCCAATTTAGTCAGCAGTTTTTCATGGTTGACACAGTCGAATGCCCTGCTGAGATCACAAAAAACTGCAGCAGGGCACTCGCCCGCATTCACATAATCAACAATCTGTTTATAAAATGAAAACATAGCGGTTGACGTTGATTTTTTCAACTGAAAACCATGCTGCTCACTTGTCAAGATGTCAAATTGTTGTAAGAAACTCGTGAGTCTGTCAAGAAAAACATACTCAAATACCTTTGATAAATTGTTTGGTACTGTGACAGGCCGATAGTTCCCTAATTGGGTGGGATCTTTTTTTTTTAAATAGAGGTAACACTTTTCCGATTTTCATAATCTGTGGAAAACGTCCAGTTTCGAACGATTTATTCACTAAATATGTGATAGGTTTAGATATAAATCGCAAAATTCTTTTCAGAAGAAATGCAGGGACGCCATCCTCGCCTGCTGACTTTTTATTTTTAATTTTTTTGTCAATTATTTTCAAGAGTTCTTCTTCAGATACAGGATTCAGAAACATAGTTTTCACATTGAAATCATTAAAATATGCGAGATTAACTGCTGGAATATTCTTTATCAACTCAGCAGGACCTTCTACGAAAAAATTATTGAATTTTTCTGCTGCAGTTTTCGGGTCACTTATGATGACACCTCCATCATTTCTAATGAAAATTTCTCGGGGTTTCTTTTTGTTATTTGTCAGTTCCCTAACAACATCCCATGAAGAACGCATAACATCATCAGATTTTTTCTTAGCTTGTTTGTAAACCGGTATCAAACGGTTATCGCATGTTTTCAAAGTGAATAAACCCTCCAGGTTACGGCTCGAAGTTACTACACTACCATCTACCCAGCTTTTTTTCTTTTCGTGCAAATTGCATTTCCTTTTGGGAAAATGCGCGTCAAAAAGTGATAAGAAAATATCAATAAAAATGGTCGAATGCTTCATCAAAATCCTCTATATCATACAGTGATGACCAATTTTCCGTTTCTAGAGAATGTTCAAAATTACAAATATTGCCTTCACTGAAACTTCTTTTCATTTTCGACACCCTGGGAATATTCCCACATTGTCTTAGTGATTTCAATTCTGCTAGTACGGTCCTATGGTCTGAAATTGTACTGTCTACGACGCAACAAGTGCCACTGTCATTTCTGATCATATAGCAAAAGTAAAGTCCACAGATTAGGCAGAACCAATTAATTTGCAAAAAAAATAATAATATGAAAGAACTCAGTTAGGTATTTGAAAATCTCATTTAAATTCTATGCATAAGTGTCAGAATTCATTATTATGGGAATTCTGTATAGAAAAATAAACATTGCATAATTTTTGACAGCGCCCCAAAGGTAGAATAAATCAGAAATCTTTTCAAAAAGCAAGTTCAAATTGTGATATTTGCTACATAACCTTGATTAGAATTAATCATAAGAATTTTATGTATAATTAGTAAACAATCATGAGAATTTTCTGTACAAATTAGTGAATAAGAATATTATAAGCCCATAGAAACTAAAGTGCTTGGAAAAAGTGAAATAAAATTCGCGAGTGCCGTGGAAAGGACGCGTATGACGACTTAGCAACGGTAGTTTTGTATTGAGGAGGTTGTTTTTGGCGAGATTTTGATGAATAGAAAATTTTGTACCGCCATTTATCAGGGAATTTGTTCGATGAGATAGTAATGGTTTCCAGGAATTGGAAAGCCTTTCTGAGTCGTCTCGTTTGTTGAGGCATTGAGGGCGTTTTTCAATTTCTATTGCTTCGAGAATTATTCTGGAGTTGAGTTTTTTTGCAGTGGCAATGGTCTTCGTGTTGTTGAAGTCAATTTTGTGTCCGGTTTCGTGGTGATGTTTGAAGAGAGTCGAGGTCATGTCCGAATTACGTACTGCTAGTTCGAGCTCGTAGGACCTGTTTGATACTCGTCGGTTTGTCTGTCCTATGTATGTTTTCGGGCAGTCGTGACAGGGAATTTCATATATTCTTTGTGATTCGTTGGGTATTATATCTTTTTTGCGCTCACCTGAAAATAAATAAATGCAAAAACCGCAGAAAAATGCCCTATTTTTTCAGAACAGAAATCGAAGAATTCTAAGCACTCTACGTTGTGAAGCCACTGTTCTATGCTCAATAGTACTTTAAATATGAAAAAAAAATATTGATTTGCAGTGATATTTCTCTAGCAGTGTGAAAAACGGTAAAACAAATTTTTTTATTTGAAAAAAAGCTTTATCATACGCAAGCATAACCAAAAAAAGTACAACTTTTTTTGTAGTAAAAAATTATTTAAGCTCAGCCATGGTTTTGAAATTGAAAATTTCCGTGTAAGCGATGCAGATTAAAGACGTATTTCTGAATGCTCAAAGAACTGTTATCTGATCAATGAAATCCCGCCTTCGATGTAAACTGTTTCGATTAGGAGTTCTTAAACAGGATCGTGCGCGACATAATTGAGTCAATGAAGTCGAAGCTAAATGAATTCAATTAATTAAGGTTTGAAATCGGGTATTGGCCTTTCGATCCTTTCGCATAATCATAAATCGTTGCAATGCTAAGGAGTGGAAATACACGAAAGAGAATACGTAACAAATTCGTTCAAATTGATAAATCGCAGAATGAATTAAAAAAAAAACAGATCCCGTACTTGTTTTTTCGAGTGATGCAATAACATTTTTTATTGTTTTCTCCACTCACAAAGCTCAGATATTTCCTTTATGTTCAGATCCACTCGAATAAGAAATTGCTGTGGATAATAATATTCCTTGTTGAGTCGTAATCATTCAAACTTTTCCAGAAGATTTTTACAAATTCAAAAATTCGTCAGGAGAAGTTTGTGGGGAACATAAAAATACAAGAATACAACCTTCTTTCGCATTACATTAAACCAACAGCTATCAGCCAAATTTCTCTGGAAAAACAATAATATTTCTGATCATATAGCAAAAGTAAAGTCCACAGATTAGGCAGAACCAATGAATTTGCAAAAAGAAATCAATAATATGAAAGAACTCAGGTAGGAATTTGAATATCTCATTATAATTCTATGCATAAGTGTCAGAATTCATTATTATGGGAATTCTGTATAGAAAAAAAAAACATTGCATAATTTTTGACAGCGCCCCAAAGGTAGAATGAATCAGAAATCTTTTTGAAAAGTAAGTTCAAATTGTGATATTTGCTACATAACCTAGATTAGAATTAATCATAAGACTTTTATGTATAAAGTAAACAATCATAAGAGTTTTCTGTACAAATTAGTGAATAAGAATATTATAAGCCCATAGAAACTAAAGTGCGTGGAAAAAGTGAAATAAAATTCGGGAGTGCCGTGGAAAGGACGCGTATGACGACTTAGCAACGGTAGTTATGCATTGAGGAAGTTGTTTTTTGGCAAGATTTTGGTGAATAGAAAATTTTGTACCGGCATTTATAAAATCATCAAATTGTAAAGAAAAACTACATAATCTGAGCAAAATCCAAGTTATATCCGCTCAAGAAAGGTTCACTATAGCAGAGTAGTAGAATTTTCACCTGAAAAGCAGTCCCAGAGAAGAAAACCCTGGTTGAAAAAAAAACTTCACCATTCCAGACCACATCGTCTCCTGTACTTTGCCAAGGTATTTATTCCATATCATCATCTGTGGAAAACTTCATTGAATTTCCGAGGTACCTATTTATTTGAAGCCTGAGCAATAACATCAGTTTTCTTCGAACATTTAAAATCGTGCTAACCAAATAAACTTTCATTTCCTCGCACCAATCTTCAAGAGAACTTTCTCACGCCTTTCCTTGAACTCCTCCCAAATTTAAATATACTTTTAAATATATTTGATAACTATTCATTTTCTTCTGTAAATATCTTTATTCATAATTTCCACATTTCTTCAACAGTACGTTCAGAAATCTATCCCGAGCAGAACGTTCTCAAGTTTGTTGAGTATTTGATAGAGTGCGTTCCATTCACAGCCTGACTTGGAACTTTGAATCCTTTGGTTAGTAGCATTCAGTTAAACTTGATATTAGCAAGCCTATAGATAAGTTATCTAGCGCAGAGTAGGTGAATAAAAGAACCATATTTGGGGAATATCACAATTCATTGCGTGTCTTTTGAAATTTGATGAAATAAAAACATATTTTGAGTGTTTGAATATATAAACCTTCATTCATTTGTATAAATATAACCAACAAAGTATTTGGAGAACCCTTTCCTGGAACCCAACCTGAGAAAAGAGACTGCATGTTTCTTTCGCAACGACTGATCTGAGCTGCTGGAACAAACTGAATTTTTATAGAAAAGGGTAACAAGAGTAAGTAATTGAGCTAGCATCTACATCAAAAGTACATCTATAACCTATCCTTTTCTACTTATCTTGATCAATTACAAAACAAAAATGTAAAATTTTATTACAATATATATATATATATATATATATATATATATATATATATATATATATATATATATATATATATATATATATATATATACAAGATGAATTTTTCTGGGTTTTTATCCGTTAGGTATTTTCTGATTTGTTCGACGTTTCGAATTCCATTTTGAAAAACCCAGAAAAATTCATCTTGTATATCGAAGATCCGTGAAAACATCAATTTCTACATAATACCTGGATGGGCAGGATGCAGCCTTAATATCGGACGCAGTCGGATAATGACTGAGGAGAGTCATTATAAATACCAGTTTCCGTGGAGAACAGACAATTGAAGTCTTTGCTAGCTCTTGCTTGGTTGCTTCGTAAGGGGAGTGATTGACCAGGACGGTATGGACAGATATTCGTCTCACAGTTCTTGAAAATGAATTCAAAATGGAATTCGAAACGTCGAACAAATCAGAAAATACCTAACGGATAAAAACCCAGAAAAATTCATCTTGTATATCGAAGATCCGTGAAAACATCAATTTCTACATAATACCTGGATGGGCAGGATGCAGCCTTAATATCGGACGCAGTCGGATAATGACTGAGGAGAGTCATTATAAATACCAGTTTCCGTGGAGAACAGACAATTGAAGTCTTTGCTAGCTCTTGCTTGGTTGCTTCGTAAGGGGAGTGATTGACCAGGACGGTATGGACAGATATTCGTCTCACAGTTCTTGAAAATGAATTCAAAATGGAATTCGAAACGTCGAACAAATCAGAAAATACCTAACGGATAAAAACCCAGAAAAATTCATCTTGTATATCGAAGATCCGTGAAAACATCAATTTCTACATAATACCTGGATGGGCAGGATGCAGCCTTAATATCGGACGCAGTCGGATAATGACTGAGGAGAGTCATTATAAATACCAGTTTCCGTGGAGAACAGACAATTGAAGTCTTTGCTAGCTCTTGCTTGGTTGCTTCGTAAGGGGAGTGATTGACCAGGACGGTATGGACAGATATTCGTCTCACAGTTCTTGAAAATGAATTCAAAATGGAATTCGAAACGTCGAACAAATCAGAAAATACCTAACGGATAAAAACCCAGAAAAATTCATCTTGTATATCGAAGATCCGTGAAAACATCAATTTCTACATAATACCTGGATGGGCAGGATGCAGCCTTAATATCGGACGCAGTCGGATAATGACTGAGGAGAGTCATTATAAATACCAGTTTCCGTGGAGAACAGACAATTGAAGTCTTTGCTAGCTCTTGCTTGGTTGCTTCGTAAGGGGAGTGATTGACCAGGACGGTATGGATAGATATTCGTCTCACAGTTCTTGAAAATGAATTCAAAATGGAATTCGAAACGTCGAACAAATCAGAAAATACCTAACGGATAAAAACCCAGAAAAATTCATCTTGTATATCGAAGATCCGTGAAAACATCAATTTCTACATATATATATATATATATATATTTACATATATATATATATATGTATAGAACCAGTGGATAGTGGGGTGTTTCAGCAAGTAAAGGAGTACTCTTTTAAGTTAGTCCAAGCTTTCGGAAAATTTTATTTCCATAAAAATAAATAAAATAAATATATAAAATAAAATTTTCCGAAAGCTTGGACTAACTTAAAAGAGTACTCCTTTACTTGCTGAAACACCCCACTATCCACTGGTTCTATTCTTAACTAGTCAGCAACGACTACCCTTCCTCTCTCTCTCTCTCTCTCTCTCTCTCTCTCTCTCTCTATATATATATATATATATATATATATATATATTTATATATATAAACTCAATAACTCCGAAGATGAATGAGCACAAGTAATGTGATGGTTTAATTTACTATATTTTTGCATCTAATGAGTTTTTTGTAACAGGTTTCAATGAAGTTGACTTTATAGACAATAGAAGTCCGAACCAATACCACTCAGCACGAAATATTTTCAACCACATTCGAGCAAACCACTGCGTGGTTGTTTTTCCAGAGATTCCTTTTTTCCCTGTCAATGAATATGAACTTTCAGGAATTATCTCTGAATCTTTTATTATCCTACGGAAAGTAATATCGGAATCCTCCGCATTCGTTTTCGAACAGGAAATCTCCAGGTGCTCCGAGGTAATTAACAGAATAGCGGGCACCTGCGTCCTTTTGATATTCTCGAATCCTAGTCTCCATATAAACGGATTACTTAGCAATTTTGTAGCTGAGATTGAGTGCCTACGTTTACTTCTCGTGCGATATGAACTGACCGTCATTAGTCGGGTAACTGGCAACAAAGCGTTAAGAATGATGGAATTTATCTCCGAGTTATCTAAAGATGACACTTCACCTAATACTTTTGTGGTCGTAAAAGTATATTCATGGTACTACCTGAATCATATAGGAAATTTGTAATGACAATTTATCTTATGTATAAAATATCTCATGAGCCGCCGTGATTTTGTCATTATGACAGTGAAAAAACTTTGCCCTAAAATACAAAAATTCAAATCATCTTTCGAACAATCTGTTCAGGCAATCTGTTCAGTTTGCAAATGCAGGATTTACTTCTGTGAAGAAACCTGCACTGGCACCTGGTCGGATATAATTCAATGCCCTTCGTGGTATTAGCCAGGGGAGTAGTTGTTTTCTGACAGGTGCCAGCCGAAACCTACTGTGTAGGTAATTTGAGACTGGCCTGAACAGATTGTTCGAAAGATGATTTGATTTAACGCCAGTCTTCAAGTATGCCCACTGACTATGTCAAGTGTTTTTACATTTTCCTCGCAGGAGGAATGGGCGCATTCGGTTTGCTTTTGGAATACCTCGTCCATTGGTAGATGGCGTAATAACTTCGTTGTTCGCATCAGCTTTGGCCGGGGCTTGATACTTGTGTAGGAGTTTGATTTTTAATTATGGGAAATCATCGACTTTATGTTGATGATGGCACTGCCTTGCACTGACGAGTGGCCAAATAGCCCGAAACCGGTCTGCAAGTGTGTCCGTCCCTATAATTGAAAATCAATTCCTTCATTTGTATCGACGAAAGCAAATGCAGGATTTACTTCTGTGAAGAAACCTGCACTGGCACCTGGTCGGATATAATTCAATGCCCTTCGTGGTATTAGCCAGGGGAGTAGTTGTTTTCTGACAGGTGCCAGCCGAAACCTACTGTGTAGGTAATTTGAGACTGGCCTGAACAGATTGTTCGAAAGATGATTTGATTTAACGCCAGTCTTCAAGTATGCCCACTGACTATGTCAAGTGTTTTTAAAAAATTCAAATTATCATACATTCAAGTCATTTGCTAAGCAAAATTTCGAGAATCATGGAATTGCAGCACACATTTCAACCGATTAAACTTGGTGCACTCGGGATATAACCCCCGAATAAAACTTATCATTTATGATTCAAGTTCAGTTGCCTTCTGGCAAATCAACTCAAAAAACTGACAGAAAAAAATTACGAGTCCGTAGGCGGTTTTTTTCGTTTAGTTGCCAGACAACAAAATTCTCATCATAATGTCAAGTTTACTTCGAGAAAAAAAAGCTCTCGTGTAATTATAAGTGAAAATATCATGCCTGTGATTTTGAGACAATGAAATATTCGCATTTTGATCAGATTTAAGCAGAAATTCCAGTACCTAGCCGCAAAACTGATGATTTTAAATATCCCTGCCTCCGAATACACTGCAGTCATCTGTCAATTTTATAACGAAATTTTCCTGGAACAGAGTGATTTCAATGAAAGATTCTTGAATACTTGTTCTGAGACACTGAAAGTTTCCTGGAATAGAAAATGAATTGGTAGATTGAAAGATTTTGAAGTGAAATAATAGAATAACAATAATGGAATTGGAATTTACCCGGGAACATTCAATAGTTACTTATTATACAAGGGAAAAAGGTATTAGATTTCAACTCGAGGTTGTGGAAAAAAAACGAGAGTTCAAATCTAATATTTTCTCGTGTATAATACACAATTTTTTTCTGTGACGGGAAAAACAACGATTTGATATTGAGAAAAACACAATTTCAACACAAGAAAATTCGACTGTTGTACCGAATAGTTCAAGGAACATATCAATCATGCAATGCACATTTAATAGCTGTACTTTTGATATAAACGAAATGTAACTTTTGTATCAGAAAATATTCGGGAGTAATTACACAAGTGCTTCCAAATTACCGATAATTTTCCATGAAAGTTGTCTAAAAACTGCATGAGTTTATTTTCATATTTTGTCGAAAGAGCCCGACTCCGAAGGAGGAGGGCTCTTTTAGCAAAATATGAAAATAACCGAATGCAGTTTTTTACTGACAACATGCTTGAATAGAAAATTATCAGGTTTATTTTGATGCACGAGTGTAATTCGGTAGAATATTTCCGGAGTCAAAACAACGACGTTTAAAATTCAGTATTTATGCCTGTCAAGATGACAAATGTACATTTCAACAATCGTTACTATAGACACACGGACCGAGCGGGTATTTTTCGATACCTACCGGGTATTTACCAGCCCGAAAATGTCCCGCCGGGAATTTATCGCTGTAATTGATCGAAAATGTCCCGCTTCATATGGGATGGAAATATTCGGGAGTAATTACACAAGTGCTCCAAAATTACCAATAATTATCCATGAAAGCATGTTGTCTCAAAACTGCATGAGTTTATTTTCATATCTTGTCGATATGAAAATAACCGAATGCAGTTTTTTTACTGACAACATGCTTGAATAGAAAATTATCAGGTTTATTTTGATGTAATTCGGTAGAATATTTCCGGAGTTAAAACAACGACTTTTTTAATTCAGTATTTATGCCTGTCAAGATGACAAATGTACATTTTAACAATCGTTACTATAGATACACGGACCGAGCGGGTATTTTTCGATACCTACCGGGTATTTACCAGCCCGAAAATGTCCCGCCGGGAATTTATCGCTGTAATTGATCGAAAATGTCCCGCTTCATATGAGATTTTTAACATACGATGGAAATATTCGGGAGTAATTACACAAGTGCTCCAAAATTACCAATAATTATCCATGAAAGCATGTTGTCTCAAAACTGCATGAGTTTATTTTCATATCTTGTCGATATGAAAATAACCGAATGCAGTTTTTTTACTGACAACATGCTTGAATAGAAAATTATCAGGTTTATTTTGATGTAATTCGGTAGAATATTTCCGGAGTTAAAACAACGACTTTTTTAATTCAGTATTTATGCCTGTCAAGATGACAAATGTACATTTTAACAATCGTTACTATAGATACACGGACCGAGCGGGTATTTTTCGATACCTACCGGGTATTTACCAGCCCGAAAATGTCCCGCCGGGAATTTATCGCTGTAATTGATCGAAAATGTCCAGCCTCATATGGGATTTTTAACATACGATGGAGATATTCTATAAAAAAAAGTGATTTCATAAAAAATGACATTTTGTTACCTGTCATCAGAAATAAAACGTGCAATTTTTTCCAGTCACAGAAAAAAAATTTTAAATTTTGGAATAAATGAGCAGAAAACAACTCAATAAGGCTCTGAAATCCAAAGAAGAAAATTCAAAAGGATTTTTTTTCCAGTAAAATGTCATTCGAAAAATAGTTGCTTATCGAAAAAAAAAAATCTATTGTTGCTCAGCATGTTCTGGATTGCGATCATAAGATTGATTGTAACAACTCCACATTGACAAAAAACATACAAACGATAGCAAGGGAACGAATTTGATGTTAAGATGTTTTTTTTTCAGGGTTTTTTCAATTTGTAAGGGCGAATTTCTAGTCTACTTATTCCTTCTCTAGTCATTTTTTTGAAGCTCCATCCACATGTTAATCAGCTTTCGTCGAGACACTCATTGATGTTGAAAACACTGAGTGATCGGCACATTGTTAAATAGTTCCACAGGGGATAACGGTGGCTCATTTCATGTTAGTATTTCATCATAGTACCGAAAATGTACTATAATGAATTGCAACCCCTTGAGAACTTTCGAACCTCTCTTTCTCAGAGATCTTTTTTCAACAGAACAGCTGAACTTTAGAACTGCTTGCCAAAGGAGGTTTTCCCGAGGCTTACCAACTTAAAAATTTAAAGTAAATTTTGATTCGTATCGCCTGTACCTTGATTCACGCGATGTTCTTCGAACATTACAGGTTTTTTTCCAGTGTGAATCTGTATTCGATATGAGTTCTCTCAAAGTTCGTTTTCATTTGAAAAATTAACAGAATTGCAATTAGCAAATGTTCACTTGAGGAATTAGTTTTGGTTTTTTCTTCTCCAAATCAAGAAATATAAAGAAGAAATCAAAACAATTTCACGAATAGTCTGTGTTGATAGGTATTCGTACATGATTCGAGAACTCTTGAATCATTCACAAAAAAAAGAGTCCATCTAAAAAATGTATCTGTCGACAGAGAATTATTTTTTTTTATTGTACTTCTTTCGAAGAAGTTTTAATTTAAATTTTTGGTTCGGAGAAGATGAAAGTCAAGAAATAATTCCTCTAACTTTATTTTCCTCACTAGAATACCCAGTTCCTTATAAAATTTTTATTTTTTACCATAGGAGGAAGTAAGAAATTACATTGTTTCGATGACAACGACAAAACCGAATACTGTACTTTGATCTGTTGGATCGTAAGACGTTCAACTGTTCAGAGCAGTATTGACGAAATTAATCCTCGAAATGGAAGTCGGAACGTCGAACAACAAAAAAATTGCATCAACGGATACAATCCCAGCTAGGGTACATAAATCTTATTTCTACTAAAATTATTTTCTGTTGATGACAAGCGAACCAACCGACACCACTAAAATTCGAGATTCAATTTCCATCAGTTTGCTGCTGCTCTGATATAAGAGCCTCTGTATTTCATTCCAGACTATGAGCAATTTCCATTTCATGAGCATGAATGCAGAGGCTTCCTATTGGAGAGAAATACAAATTGCGGAAAAAATACTTCGAGAAAGAAAGGTTTATGTATTTCGTGCAGAAATATATTTTTCTTTATAATCATAGCAGAGCGCTTTCCAGTAGAGTAGTCATCATCAGTGCTTATTCGTAAGGTGTACAAGAACCACAATAATAAAAATTCATGCTTCTGATGGACAAAGATGTTTGAAAGTCTTTCGAAAACATTTAAATTTTTTTTTTCAATATTATTAGTATTCAGGAAAACATATATTATCAAATTATAGCCAGGGTTCTCTCTACTAGCTTTTTTGGGTTCTTAAAAAACATTATCGAACAGTTCGTAGCCAGGATAATCTGCATTTCACTTTTGAATGTTCTTGAGAGACTTTCGACTATTTATTTCCTCCAGAAGGATGTAACTTTATGGTTCTAGTTCATGTAGACCTAACGAGTAAACACTGATTATGACTAATCTAGACGAAAGCACTTTGCTATGATTTTAATAGAAAATAAGCAAATATTATAAGCACTCACAGCTTTTTTCCATATCTAGGGAGAGAAAATTCAATAAATGGATTCCAGAACATTTCTACCTACTCAACAAACTTTCAAGCAATGAAACTGGGAATTTTCATCAACCAGAAATTCATTACCCTGGGGATACTTAATGAAAGTCGAAACGTCGGCAAAGAAATAATAGTGGTTTCAGTTATTCAACAGATAAATAAATTCACTAAGGTCAAAAAGCGACATCCAAAATCACAGAATCCCACTTTTGCCATCTCCTTTGCTAATGTGATTCTCATGACGTTACATCCGCAACATCCCTGAACAGATTAAGTTCATTTCGAACAGTCAATCCAACTTCGTTCCGGAGATTGAACGAGGACTACGCGTCGAAATTTTTTTGCGGTATTTATCGATCATTACCGCGGTCTGGTATGTCGATAAAGGACCTGCACTGGGAAAATGATCGAAGTAATAGTGTCAGGTATTTTGGCATCATCTCTCGTGGCTTCACATAATGGTTTGTTATCAGCTATTAAGGGAGTTGATGATTCAATAAAGGTGAGCCCAGGAAATGTTTATTGCTCATAAAACTGAAATCTGGCGAGACACGAGTGTTGCGGTATTGGCATTTTATTGGATTTCAGATACAAGAGGAGAGTACAAATCATACAGGTAACGTGGTAGCCGAATAATAATCAACAGAACTTTTTCGCATTACTTCAGATGTCGGGAGTATTCCTACAAAGTGGAGTATGTCGATGCTAGGATGCTAGAATATAATAATTTATTCTCTGTATCGAGAAAATATACATTCATATAAATAAAAGAGAGAAGAATGAATTGGTGACCCTACAGAAGATCAAGTCAGTGCGTAGAGGAAGATCGGGGAACATCATTGATTTGGAAATGAAATGTACATAGCAACACTGAAAAATTAGAAGCAATAATGCAATGTACATGTAAGTTATGATGGTAAACATACATAAAAATATTCACATATACACATACATTAATTTACACACATGCACAATCATTTATATAAATACAATAAAAGGTCTAGTAACTAGTAAAACAATCTCAGATCATGAATTATTAATAATTTTTCAGTTGTTTCATCGATGATAAATGAAATTTTTCAAATTACTACTAAACAGTATCAATTTATTGGGTGTTTCTACACACGGTGGATTTCAGTCCTTGGTGTATTATACCAATAGTTCCTGATTTCTTTTTTGAATGCATTCGATAGTCTCCTTTGTTTTATTTCATATGGAAGGAAATCATATAATTTTGGTCCAAGATATAGGTAACTTCTCTGCATAATATTTTTTTTTCAGGTTTAATAATTGTGTAACATGAAGTTTTATATCTTGTGTTGTGGGAATGATTTATTGTTTGCAGTTGAAAATTTCGAGAGTGCTGATATATTGTAGTTTTGAGGAAGTAAAGTTGTCGTAAATCGTAAATCAAACATTTTCGAGGATTCGAATAGTAGTTCAGTGGAATACCTTTTGGCTTTTGATAAATCGTTTTTATTATAGATCTTTGAATAGTTCCAAGTCTTGATATGTGACATCTTAGTGCTGCAACCCATGCAATGATTCAATAAATCAATTCGTAATTGTTGGATATTGTAGATAGTAGTTAAGTATTTTATTTTGTATAGAATAGTTCTCAATTTATTAACGGTGTAGTTTATATGTAAATCCCACTTAAGGTTGGCGTCTACATGTACAGCAAGGTATTTGATACTCATTACAGGGGAGAGGTTGATTTGTTCTTCATTTCTTCTTTCTATGTTTAACATTTTGAAGTCAGGTGAGTATTTAGCGTAGGAGGAAAACGGAATATAGTGAGTTTTATTGGTATTTATTGTGAGTAAACGGCTGTCGAACCATTTCATGATATGTGCTAAGTCTTTTTCTGCAATTTGTTTTAATTTTTCCCAACTATCAGCATTGTATATAATAGATGTGTCATGTGCAAAACTGACGATCTCTCCTTCGCAGCCAATCTGGAATATGTCATTGAGATAAAGTGTAAAAAGGATTGGGCCTCGTAGCGTTCCTTGGGGTACACCATATTTTATAGTCTTGAAACTGCTTATTTCGTCGGAAATTTCAACACGTTGTTGTCTATTTTCAAGATAGCTTTCCAATAGCGCATATGGTGTTCCTCTCAAACCACATCTCTCAATTACTTCAAAAAGTTGCCTGTGACTAACCGTGTCAAATGCTTTCGCCAAATCTACAAAAATACACAAGGCAGGTCTCTTTTTGTCTATGAATAGGATAGAGAAACGCAATCAGTCGTGTTGATGATTCCACGCTCACGGAATCGCTCACCTCGTTGGAACATCGTAAAATGGTCGGAGACTTGTCTCTCTTCTATAGATATTTTCACGGTCAGTGCTCTCCTGGATTGTCGTCAATTTTTCTACCCTTGACATTATCAACACGGATGACCCGCGGTGTACAGAATTCCCATCCGTTTGTTGTGAGGTTGGAGACCTGTCGAACCTCTCTTTCTCAATACAACAGCTGAACTTTGGAACTCCTTACCGAAGGAGGTCCACAAATAGCTGAACTTATAAACTTCAGAAATTCAAAGTTAATGTTAGTTCGTATCTCCTGTTCCTTGATCCACTCGGTGTTATAGGGCTTCCTTTTCGTGTGAGTCTGTATATAGAAAAAATCATAGTTGAAAATATTGATTCTTCTTATCTGTTTTTTTATGGTTCAAGAACTCTTCGATTATTTTTTCGAATGAAAATTCGGTCATCGTTATTAAATAAACACATCTGATTTATGGTATGGCGCGCTATTACAAAATGAGAAATATACGAAAGAGCTTTCTTTTTTCGAAACGTCTTCCAAAAAGGCATTCCTGTACCAGAAATGTGGATTGTAATATAGGAATGAGAAAAATGTCAGCCTGTTAAATTTTTCTTCTTCAAAAACTCCCATATTTTTCATCAAATTCACTTTAATTTTTAGGAAGCCTAATTTCCCAGATTGAATTTCGTTATGTCTTGTGGAAAAGGTCGTTATTTTTTTATTCTACTTGTCAAATAGAATGAGTTTGTCTGGTTCACTAAATCTTCAAAGTCGGATAAAATACCATTCGCAACAATTGAGATATGGAGAAAACATCTTGAAAAGCGCGACACTGGGTTTGAGAGCATACAACTATAATCCTCATACTCATATTTGCTTGGTGCGTGACGACTTTTCATTATGTTGCAATTTCTTTATCGAATGCCGTATTTTGAACTTGTCATTTTCGGACAATAACCCTGTCGTAATAAAGTTCTCAACCAATTGCAAACGTTAGGATATTCTTTGTCCTATATCTCTATCTTTCATTTCTCCCTGTTGAAATATTCAAAAAGGGAATCAATGAAATATTCAGCTTGCGCTTGAACTGGAATTAGAGCTGAATGAATTATATAAATATATAAAACACCTAAATAAAGAAGTACCATAGTGTGTAGCATCTTTTCTGTTCATAGTATTTGGATTACTATTTTTCACGCAATAGGAACTAATTGATTCTATGAATGCGTTTCTTGAAGCTTGGAAAATATGCATTACCTTATAACTTTTATTGGATCCGGAACCCGATATTCCAACAAGAACTTTCTAAGAATCTTTACACAAACTGCTCCGACTTCTTCTTCACCCAGTTCTTCTACTACTTGCACAGCAGCACCCCCTATCCATCCAAGCAAACAATTCGGATGTCCATAGAGTTCTTCGAAACCAGATACATCTCTAATCCACCTTTCATTTTCATCCAGTACTTCTTCGGATCCCCACAATAACTGAAACCCTTTAGTCTCACCCCACCACTTTTCACTGAAGAACAGGTATATTTTTGCTATAGAATGAAATCCCATATTGGTAATAGATTCTTTGATTACCAAGGGTAGATCGAAATGGAAAAAGTTGTTCTCCTTGAGAACTCCTAAAGATGTCGTTAGAATCAAGTGATCACAGGTGAGGGTTTTGTTATCACAGATAAGTTTTATTCGAGAGCCATCAACTTGAATTTTCTGCAAACTAGTATTGAACAGCATGTTTTCTTTGGAAATATGGTCAACAATGATTTCAACCAAAGATCCGAATCCATGTTTCAAATTATAATGTGCTGTATCGTCCTCACAAATATAGGCGCCCCACCACTTCGCAGATAACTTGTTAAGACTCTCGCAGGAATTATCTATAACTTGAAATCGTATGTGCCAGTCTAAAAGCTGCAGTTTCATATCCTTAACCTCACTGCTGTCATCGGAGTTGTCTAAGTATTCTGTGAACTTTCGTTTCAAAAATTCACCCACGGATTTAGGAAATTCTTCTTTGTTGAGGAAAGTCTGGCATTCTTCTAGGATTTTTCCAACTTCCCAATCGACTCTCTTCACCAAAAACTCATCGAATATGACCCCGTCGTCTCGTACGTATTTTCCTGAACCTTCTTCAGACTTATCGTCGGCTAGAAGGTTATGAGTCGAAGCTAATTCGTATAAGGGATTTTCTTTCCCATGTAACCATTGAGCACCCGTATCTAGCGGTTTTCCATAAGCGGTCATGGTCTGTATCCTTCCTCCAGGCTGATCTTGGGCTTCTATTATCAAGAAGTCGCTAAAGTTGTTATTGGTTAATTGATGTGCAGCTCCTAATCCAGCCATTCCTGATCCAACGATGATTATTTTTCTGTGCATCGAATTTCTGGAAAAAAAAGTCATTGATAGGAGAGGGATAACCTGGAATTTGTAGTCTGTTATAGTCCAGCAGCCACCGCCTGATTTTTCGAGTGATTAATAACAAGCTGAATCTCCGTGAGTAGGTTCGGTTTGAATAGACACCCAAGTTTTTCCTCTGTGAAAATTCTCGTTAGAGGTAGCTAACGTAGTGCGCAGGTGTGAAACATGTCGATTCGGCGGGGTATCGAAATTGTCGGACTGATAGTGATTATTTTATTCACATATTGAGATAATTGGATAATACACTCGGAAAAACAATTGTCCTACAAAATGGATGGTTTGACTGGAGCGTCCTCCACTCCGAATATATCGAAAAAACGAGGTCATGGAAATTATCAATAACCAGCTGTTTTTTTTTATGCAGCTTAGTAAATACTTGTATAATGAAATGGCCACATAGTCCTACAAATTCAGTGGCACGTTTTCCTAGTCCTACGCTTGGAAGTTGTCGATACCACGGTAACACTTTTTTCACACCTGCGCACTACGTTAGCTACCTCTAACGAGAATTTTCACAGAGGGAAAACTTGGGCGTCTCGTCGAACCGAACCTACTCACGGAGATTCAGCCTGTTATTAATCACTCGAAAAATCAGGCGGTGGCTGCTGGACTATTATGAAAATGAATCACAATGAAGTCAACGCCGATTATCCGAAATATTTTTACAGGGGGGACAATTTTTGTGTGCGTGAAGGTTCATCAAAACATTTTTTTTGTCGTTTGTATCGAAGTTTCAGACATTTTCAAAAAAAAAAATATCCCATGGACACTGATAATTAGATGGAATGATTCCACTACAAACTCTGATTTTACTGAAAATTTTTTGCTAAAAAAATTATCCTATCAAATTTGTCTATTTCTAATCATGTGTGTCGAAATAACCAATGAAACCATCATTACACTGATAACTACCCATGGATAGTTTTCACGGGTAGTTATCACTTATGTCATGACATTACTAAGCAACCAACACAATAGAGTTGTTTGACATTTCAGTAATTCAATTTATTTCGAAAATGTCACTTCCTCGCTTTGGTGTTCAAAATGATGCGGCAATTGACAAAATCATTGAAGAAAATACACCAAAAAATACTGTCAATAGTAAAAAATACACTTGGAAAATATTTATGGAGTTTTGTGACGCCAGAAAATATGAATTGGATGGAAATCGTACTCTCGAAGAGCTTGCATTGATACTCAAGGATTGGGCGATTAATACGAGAAAAAAGGATAGCACAGAGTTTAAGGAGGCTACTGTTAAAACCATATGGAATATAACAAGCAAATTATTACAAGAAAAATATTACAAGGAGTATAATATCATGCTAGACCCCTTTAAAAATGTTGCATTCAAACAAGCGCGGAATGCACGCGACGCAGCACGAAGAAATTCACAAACAGATCCCACTTAACGCAAAACAAGCTCAGTACCATTAACTTCAAATGAAATGAGTAAAATTATAAACTTTTGGGATGAAAATACCCCTATAGGACTCCTACGCAAATTTTATCACATAGCAGCGGTGGAATTGGCTTGGAGAGGTGGTGAAGGTGCTGCTTGCTTAGTTGATTATTTTCATATCGAAAAGGACAACAATGGATCTCCAACTAATAGGATAGAATATAATCCAATTTTCAGTAAAACCTGCCAAGGGGGTTCAAAGAACTGCGCCTCTAGCAAATGGTTAGTTCAAAATAGTGATAACAATGCTTGTCCTGTCAGATTATTCATTAAATTATTATCAAAACGAGGCACAAATATCAAGACAAGTAGACTATTTTTAAGGCCAAATCGTCACTGGAAGACAGGAAGCGATAACTGGCATGACAATATGCCTCTGGGTAGAAATATAATCAACGGATGGACGAAATCTTCTGCTGAAGCAATTGGCTTGGATACGAAACAGAGGAAAATAACCGATCACTCTAATAGAGCAACTGCAGTCAGTCAACTAGCTAAGAGTGGAGTTCAAGAACAGCAATTGTTGAAAATTACTGGGCACAATAATGGAAATTCCATAAAACCTTATTCGAATATTGATCAGGAACACCATAACCAAATAATCAATAGTATGCGTGGAAACACCTATGCAGTAACCGAGGCAAATACAGCAAGATCAACGGAATATCATTATACGAATTGTTCTTTTAATAACTGTGTGTTCAATGTGTGTGTTCGGACCAATTTCTTACAGTCTAAAATTACGAACTGCGCGGTATTTCATGTGAAACCCATTGTATGCTTTATCAATTCAACCATAATTTTGCTTTTTTCTACATTTTTTGGGTTCCTTACCTACCACAATTCAAAACAATACCAATTAAAATTGAAATCTATACAAGTGTAGAAGGGTGGAATTTCAATCTACCCCGATAAGTTAATGCGATAGTTCAGAAAGATTTCTGAATGGAACACATTCTATTATTCAGCAACTTTTCATATATCTCAAATTTGCCTATCAAAAAAATATAAAAACTAATATTTATTGAAATACTCATCGTTGACGTTTCAGAAATCAAATCCGCTTCCGTTTCCGAACTCTCACAAATATTCTCTTTCAGTTTCGTTTTTGTAAATGTCAGAAATTGCTGACATTCACACAAAAAAATATTTCTTACCCCAAAACGAAATTTAGAAATTTCTGACATTCATAAGAAACAAACCTAAAAACCTAAAAACGCCGACGATGGGTATTTTGATGAATATAATAATAATAAAGGTCTTTATTATTTTCGAATATTATACATGTAAGTATCCTTTGTATATAAATAAAAAACATTTCTGAAAACAAAGGGCGAAGTTCATTTTCTGTAGATAAACAATACAGCTTCACTACGAAAATGTTCTTCCACTTAACCCCAATACAGTGTGTCAATGAGATGATTTCAGTGTGAAGCCTGTTTGACAAATAGATAATGAGAGAAAAGGATGGTAATAGATATATTTGTTTTTTGGGGAGCGAGGTAGGAGTATCTTAACTTGTGTTTTGAATATTTTATCTCTATATTCAGACTTGAAGCGAGTTATGCCGTAGTTCTTTGAACTTTCAAGAACGGAGTTATATAAGCAATAAATCTGGTAGGTGATAGATCGTCTGAACATTTCGGTTTTGAATTTAGGTGGGGATAATAGTCCTTTGAATCGTAAATTTAGGTTATGAATATCCGTCCTGAAAGATATTTCAATGTACAAATATAGAGGAATTTTAGATGAAACAATTTTGTGAAACAATGTGACAGCGTTATGAATTCTTCGATTTTCCATACTCAACCATCCTGTCTCGATTAATTTATGTGATATTCTCTGATTTCTTCTCACACCGTAAATTAGTCTTAGACAGGCATTTTCAACTTCTTGAATTTTACTTTTGTATATGGATGTTGAATTTAGACCACAGACGGAGTCACCGAAATTGAAATGCGATAAAACTAACGCTTCACAGTTTTATTTTGATGTTTCGAGGAAAGAAATACCTGTTACCGTAAATCAACTTCAGTGAACTGTATGCACGATGAATCAAATGATAGACATATTTTTCGAAACTTAAGTCCCTGTCTATGATGATGCCCAGGTTTTTAGCTTCTTTAACTACAGTAATCGCTTCATCTTTTACTTTTATATTATTAGGTAACTAATATTAGGTATTATTATATTTTTTTTGATGGGCGAAATTGAGATATACGAAAAGTTGCTGAATAATTGAACGTGTTCATTTCAGAAGGAACTGTTTTTCGAAATATCGCAGCAACATATCGGTGTAAAAATTAATCCCAACTCCATGTTCTTACACCTACCACGGAAAAATAAATATTTGATATAATAAACACTCTAAAAAAACCATAAGGCGCCTGGAATTGACGGCATTTCATCCAAAACCCTAAAAGAAATAGCAAGGGAAATTCACGCCTGGAGTCATTTATGGCAATTCGGATTGTTGAACGAAAATCAATTTGGATTTCAAAAGGAACGATCAACGGAGGATGCAATTTTAGCCTTCACTTCTAGAATGTATGAAGCCCTCGATAACACCAAACCTGCATTATGTATCTTTCTTGACCTTGCTAAGGCATTTGACACCGTAGATCATGCACAGTTATTGGGGGCCCTGCAAAATATGGGTTGAAGAGGGCGTATTCACGAACTCTTTGCAAGTTATATCTCGAACCGCCAACCAATTGTGAAAATCAATCACAATATCAGTAATACTAAGGCAGTTGAATGTGGAGTACCACAAGATACCGTTTTAGGTCCAATATTATTTATAATCTACATGAATAGCTTACTTAATACCAACACCAGCGGAAAAATCTTTAGTTTTGCTGACGATACTGCAGTGCTTTATATCGTCGACACATGGAATGATCTGGAACGGAAAGCTGAAAATGACTTCACTAAATTCATAGACTGGTTCAATCATAAGTTGTTGACAACCAATTTCAAAAAAACCATGCCTCTTCCACTTTCAAGTTACGTGAATGGATTACCTGACTTTGATACTATAGATATTTCATATGACAACCAAATTATCAAAATCAAACTGACAGATGAAATGAGATATTTAGGTGTCACAATAGATCGCCACTTAAGATGGAATAGTCATATTGAACAAGTTAGTATGACTCTTCGGACAATAATATATAAATTCAAATGTCTTGCTGAAGTGATGAAACTACCGCAATTGAAAATGGTCTATTTTGCCTTTGTGGACTCTAGGATAAGCTATGGTATATTAGGATGGGGGGGGCTCGCCACAACAAACCTGGAAAGAATCAATATACTGCAGAAATTTTTTCTGAAAATAATTTTGAAAAAGGACCGTAACTCTTCAAGTGATGCTCTCTATGAGGAAATCAGAATATTGGATCCACGACAGATTTATTTTCATAAAATAGCATTGCATTGTCAAAAAGACAAGAAGTTCTTGCTTGTTTCTTCCCACTCTCATGAGACCAGAAATAACACCAATAAAAAATTTTTTCTTTCAACTACTAATAAAAATGTTGGTCAAAAATGTTACACCTTTCTTGCCCCTAGAGTATTTAATCACCTTCCACAGCACTTGAAAGATATAGCTCATCATAATTTATTCAAATCGAAGCTTAAGCAATTCATTTTGAAAATACATTATATAATAGAGAATGAATTTGAACGTATAGCGTAGCACTCAAAATTCCATATCTGACTTTCTGATTGAGCTCATTTTTAGTCACGTCTTAATTGAAACTACTTGAAGTGGAATCTGTAGGCTTTGTTAATTTGTTACTGATAGGTACACTTACTGTTAGTTGGTAAAGCATAATTCACTATGGCGAATTCGTTGCCAAATTTTGAACGATATTCCGCATAGTTCGCAAAAATCTTATGCAGACAGCCCCTTGGCTTTGCGATTTTGCGAATTTGTGCTGGACACTCTTGATTTGTCTCAAAAATTGTATGATGTTTGTAAACACTTTATTGTATACACTAGTCGTAGACAGCCAATTAGGCTTTGCGGTTTCCTTTCGTTTATTTGTCCTATTATTTTTGTGTATTGTAAAAATGAACATTATAATTATTATTTTGCAATTTTAATTGTCACTTTTCCCCATTCCTTGACGGTAGTCTCAGCTTTTTCATTTGTTTCATCTTTCGCCACCATTATCATCTTCATTCTTTCTTGTGAGTGCCACTTCCCAAGATCCCAATGGTGTATTCAATATGAAAAACAAAAAAAGATTTCAAAACTTCATACTATTTATATTCCAGCAAATATTTGTCTGGATCTTTTTTATTACTCTGTTTCAACCCACTCTACCTTTATTTCTACTCTTATCGATCTGAAGAAAAAACCTTCATAACTTGAACATTTTCGCTATTGCTTTGTAATTCGGAATTTTTTCTCATATTCTGTATCGAAGGAGTTTAGAGGGTTCTCGAATGTTCTCAACTAGAATCGCCGGAGGATTGTTTTGAAAGGCCTCCCAGATTATATCCACTTAAATTAAAACACTTTTCCAATCGGGAATATATCAGTGATGGATACTTTCCGACATTGAAATGAAATTGGATACCGGTGTTGATATAAAAGAACTGAATTTATTAAAGTCAGCCAAGGTCTACCCTCGGGTATATATTTAGGAAATCGAATAACAGTTGAAATCGACTGTAACGGTTAGAACAATGTTGGCAGCAAAGAGGATAATCGGGATAGCCAAGACCACAAACTATTATTGGCTATTGTCCTAAACCGAAAGTGAAGTTTTTTGTGTCAATCAAATGATGGTGGACACATTTGAAAATGGATATATTATTATGTGAATTCTTCACCCTACTGAAATTGAAACGAAAGAATCACTGGTATTGTTTTTTACTTTGAGTTGAGAAGAAAAAATTACTCGAACCCGGCTAATTTTATTTCGAAACGGAAATCTTCTGGAAATATTTTCAAACTTGTCATCAATTCTTCCTTTCATTGCTTTGGATGTAAAATTTTGGAATCGATGCAGTAGACACTGAGACAAAATGTTAGAAATGAAATCTTCCAAAAACGAATGTTACGCATTTTTCCACCCTTGAAACTTTTTGTGCATTGTGTAGCATTGTATTCATCACGAATTGTTTTTTTTTGGTAAAAAAATTTCGATATAGTCGGTATTCCAACAAAAAGCAAGCAGTCGTTCAATATAATCACACGTTGATTGAAAACTTGGAATGGAAGTTAGTCTTTTCAAAAGTTTTAGTTTAAAAAGTACAAGCTGGAGACGACTTTCTCTAACAAGAATTACAAACGGAATGAATAAAATATAACAGAAAAATGGTCATGTCGCTCTGAGAGTCCAGATAAGATATTCCTGATAATGCACTGTCAGCATATCATGGTTCCATAAGAGCAGCAGAACTATAAGAACGGTCGCTACATAACTCTTGCCTCCTTAAGTTCCAAACATAATGTAATTCTGGAATCATTTTTGTCTGGAAGGAACCATTTCACTTCCTGGAACAACTTCTTCTTTTTTCGTCTTCTTTGAGCAGAACATTTTGAGTTTTCAACTTATTCCTTTTTGATTAATACCACCAGGATCAATACCAATATAATCGATCCAAGGATGATACCGAATATAAATGATTTGTTGGTTTTATTGGCTGGTGGTGGTTTGGTGATTTGAATTGATTCTCCGAAGCTGTTTGTGGCAAGTAGGGACATTTGAGGATAAAACATGGATGTTTTGGTGATGAAACATTAAAATTTCGTTTCTGATAATTGGGACATGAATTGAAAAAATCAACTATATGTTCGAAAATGTAACCTGAGTCCCAAAGAATTGATAATATTGACAGAATATTTCTGAACTTTGGAAATTTATTTTCGTTATAAATTTGACTCGGGTACTTCATCATTTCTTCCAGATCTGAACTGGATATAACCGAATCATGCAAAGCATTCAATTTGGCAAATGTTATTGCGAATTCAATATTGTCAATGAACGTTATAAAGTTCTGACAATCCGAGATGATTCGAGATAGTAGACCTTGAAAGCTAATATAGTTTTTGAGATCGGCAATTATTCTTTGGATTGCCACCTGGAATGTTTTCAGGCTGTTTTCTGGCGCTTCTTGATTCGAATTGAGTGTTCGAATTGTTTTATTATAATGATTGATAAATTGTTTTGATAATGGAGTTTGAAGAGTCATTTCGTGAATTATACTTTCTTGATTTTTCTCTTTTTTTTTAGGGTATTTTCGAGGGATAATTGCCTTTATTGGATATTTATCGGCTGATTGGGCCAAACGAGCCTCGCAGAAAAATTTGTATTGGAAAAATTGGTATTGGGGCGATAAGTTGAAGGTTGATTACTTTATCTTTGGAACTGATTCGGTATTGATGACTGAATGATCGTTTATGCGTTGGTCATATATGCCTGATTGTTGGTAGGGGAAATTTATTTGATTTTATGAGTTTTTTGCACGTTGCCATACAGCTTTTCAAAATGTTCATATTCATTCACGTATGCCATAGCGTCTTCGAGAGAAATTGGTTATTTGAGGTGTAAATTATTTCTGAGCATGCCTGAGCAGCCAGCAATGGATGTTCTGGCTACAACCTTACCATAATGTGAAATTTGGTAAAGTTATTCGTTTTGACATAGATTCATATCATTACTGACCCTCTGTACCATGATCAATTGTAACCTACTTCCGAAACTGACCAAGTCGTTACCTTTAAGGGGGCGGCTTCTCGTTATCTAAAGAATAAGACAGTCATTATCTCTACGGTCTGAAAAGCATTGTTTCAGAGATATTCTCGTCAAGAACTGAGTTTACTTGAAGAGATAAATTACTTCTTAAAATATTATCTAATTCGTTCATGAAACGTTCTTTCAATAAATCTGTTTTTATTGATTATCGATTACCTGTAATTCAATATGTTCCATAAAATTGATTTCTTAAAATTAATCGTCTAGAATAGACACTGGATTCATTCGCGATGAACTACCCTGAATTATCTTTTCCAGTTCCTTCTGTGATTTCTCATAGCCTCTGATAGTAGGGTAATCTCTTGGTCCGTCTGGTACAATCCTCGATGATTCACGGTTTTCGTAGAATTTGCGCTAAAGGGTTGAAACTCCAAGTTGCGAAAATGAGTTCTTTTAACGCACTGCACAAATCCTACCGACTGTGACAATTAAATAATTGGAAAGGAAGTTTGTCTTTTCAAAAAGTTTTATTTCACAATGTACTTGAGACGACTTTCTCCAACAAGAGTTACAAATGGAATGAATGAAATATAACAGAAAAATGATCTTGTCACACACAAAACTCACAATCTTATAACGAAGCCTGAACCTCCAGTATATCGAACAATATGAAGATTGGGACCACACGTATGGTATTTGATAATTGACAGATAAACTCATTATTTTTCAATGGTGGGATTGGGATCAATTTGATTGAAGAAAAACTATTGTTTCTTTGCCAACGTTTCGAATTTCAATAAATTCATCATCAGGGCTCTATAACAATGAGTTTCGTGTTAAACAGGTAGGATATAAATTAAATAAGAGAATGTCAACAAACAATACATTTTTATTTATCAATATTTGTGCAAATATATACTACAAAATTGTTAAAAGTCACGTAAATCCAAAACTTCTAATGGTGCACTGTTCTCAATTCGGGCGTGTTCAGCAACTTTGAAAAGTGATGGATCCGTGAGATGTGGATGAAATCCACTCTTTGGACAGTTTGCAATGAATTGTAAACCATGTGTTGAGGTTAATTTGAATAAGCCAGTTTCATTATATTTTGGCGAGCATACTATTGCAATAGCTTCGGGCATCAGTAATTGATAAGAACAATGAGTGTGAAGATCCACGCTTGAAAGAAATGCTGTTTGCGTAGGATGAGTATTGGAACATTTTCAGAGGTTCAAAATGTTGATTAATGAAAACATTTTTTTTTAATACTTACCAAAAATCAGTTTTTCCGAGTAAAAATAATAAAACTATGTATAAAACAGACATTTTAGATACACACTCTAGGTACAAACAAAACCACATTGAGCACGGGACAAACGAATACTGAAATGAAATTCATAGAATGGCTGTAATTCTTATGAATGCTGATAGGAAGAAAACAAATTATAAAATATAACAAAATACCATATGTGAGGAATCTCTCTGAGAGAATTGCAAGGATTTTCAATGAAGAACAATTTAAAATTGCTTTCTCTAAGGATAACACTATCGGTAAAAGAATCTTTACACGTCAAAAAGAAAAAACTCCCACTGATCTACAATCGAACGTTGTCTACAAAATTAATTGAAATAATTGCACTAAATGTTATGTGGGTCAAACAGGACGATATTTGAAAAAACGAATCTCTGAACATGATAAAGACACACGAAAGCTGAATGTCAAAAATCCCACAGCCTTAGTTGAACACACTAGAGAAAATGGCCATACTTCATCACCTATCATTCTTGATCAGAAATCTTCTCTGTCAAAAAGGCTATTCAGTGAAATGTTACAAATTCTTCACGAAGACAGCGTCAATACAAGAAGAGATATAGAAGGATTGAATACGGCTCATTACAATCTGATAAGTCAGCTACCGAAATGATTCCTAATCATTATACGGTGTTTTCAACAATCACGTTTGTTTTTGTTTTCTTCCTATCAGCATTCATAAGAACTACAGCCATTCTATGAATTTTATTTCAGTATTCGTTTGTCCCGTGCTCAATATGGTTTTGTTTGTACCTAGAGTGTGTATCTAAAATGTCTGTTTTATACATAGTTTTAATATTTTTACTCGGAAAAACTGATTTTTGGTAAGTATTTAAAAAAATTTTTTTTTATTATTCAACATTTTGAACCCCTGAAAATGTTCCAATAGTTTGTTGGCATTCTCTTATTTTATTTATATCCTACCACTTTGACACGAAACTCATTGTTATAGAGCCCTGATGATGAATTTATCAAAATTCGAAACGTTGGCAAAGAAACAATAGTTTTTCTTCAATCAAATTGATCCCAATCCCACCAATACCACCATTGAAGAATTTAACACTGGATCACCAAACCTATCAAAACTGTAAAAACTCATTATTATTCTTCATCTATAATGTCTTGATGTGGAGGAAAGTTATTCCACCCCTTCTACAAAACTTCCACTCGCACCATCATTGCATCCTTAAAAAAATTGAATTTTCAAAATTTTACTGGAAAAACTCCCGCTTTCTTTGTATTTTAGTTGGGTTCTTAACCATCCACAATCTGAAAAAATAAGAATTATTTCTGAAATCTATACAGGTGTAGAAGGGTAGATTTTTAATCTATTCCGATAAGCAACTCATTGGGCCGTTTATTAAAAAAAACAGTTCCTTCACGTTCTATTAATCAACTTCTCATATATCTCGAATTTGCCAATCAATAAAATGCAAGAATTAATATTCTTCAAAATACTTATCGTTGACGTTTCGGAAAACGAATTCGCTTCCGTTTTCAGAACTCTTCCACAAATATCATGTTCTTTTTCTGTAAATGTCAGAAGTTTGGAATTTGACATGCCCAAAAAAGCTACGAGAGAAGAATCAATCCATCCACCACAATATAATAACATTCAAAAAAAACCTTGCTGTTGTCCTCATCACTCGCTTGTTATTTTTCAGAAACAATTTTAGCAATTGAAAATGATAAAAGCTATTTTTCATAAAAATTGAAGGTAATCTAATTTTTATCATGTATGTACATTCAGAATGAGTATCTTGAAACATAGGTACAGGTCCTGAATTATTGAATCACGTAAACGAAATAGAAGAAGTTTCTGAAAGACACCCTTACCAGACTTACTTAAGTACTAACTTCCATTAAGGGCGCTGAAGGTACTAAAAATATTTCGGTCAGTAAAAATAGCCTTGTAAAATATTAATTTAATTCATTCAATAGAGATATGATATGAAAGTATAATACACCCATACAAAAAAAAAAACATAAAAGGGTTACGGAGAACTCTTGAGATAAGATGACCTTGTCTAGGTAAAATGACACCAGAAGCAAGTTTAATATATCATTGAAACTAACTTTGGCCCTTTTTTCCTGAGCACAAAAACAAAATGGAAAGTTTCTTCGTAGTTTGAAATTGAATTCAAATTAAAATTTGTTTAAAATTTATGGCCGTGTCTAGAACCACGCTAATGTGTCAGTTCCAAAATTCCTCACGGGAAATGTGTCGTATGAAGAAAGTGACGTTACCGTTCCACGTAGATCTTTTACTCTTGATTATTCCACGCTAATTTCGCGTGGACTATTCCCTTGTGATCAATACACGCCAATTTCGCGTGAAGCATCAACTTTTTGAAAAATACACGCTAATATCACCTGAAGTATATTTAACATTGTTATCAATCCTTGGTAGTCTCTCGCAGAGAATTAATCCACGCTAATATCGTATACCTAGTTTTTGTTATGAAGATCAATTATCGATTATGATGAGGTGAACAAAAACAAGTTATTCCCTGAAGAATATATACGTATGTGAAGTATTTTTGGAGTATTTATAAACGCTTCAAATGGGACAAAAAGAGATAAACCTTCATTAGTTTGTATTTATGGTGAGTTTATAATCTTTCATTTACATGTGTCATGGTCCGAGTTTCAGCCGCCGTTTTGCTGAGTTTAGTAAATTCACCAAATGTTGCAATAAATGCTCAGCTCAGCCTATGCTCAGGCTCACAAATATAATTGGGTTTCTTCCATTACATATCTTTTGTTCGCAAAAACCTCAATTTTGTATTCCAAAAAAAACTGCTTCTCGCCCAGAAGATGTGTTGTAATTGGTAAAAAATACGTCATCAGTTTTCTCTAATCCATTAGATTCTGTTGAAAAGTTGAGTTGAACAACCTCCACAGAAAAGTGGCGCAATACTTTTAAGCATACTTTACGAGTATGCTAAACTTGTTTCTGTAATCTGTGACTGCAAATTTGCCATTCGACGCGTCATATATGTCTATACCATACTGACTTCATGCGATTCTCCGTGATCCATCTTGCCGATGATGTAGCACTAGTCCGGAGAACCTTTTTTTTATATATGGAGTATACAGATCAATTCTTCCATTTCTGATTGAGAAACGTCAATGATTGGCCAGTAGGTTAGGTTAGATCAAAAACTGATTCTGTGAGATATTTTCATAGAGCTCCGGTAGATGAATTAATTCGTCTACATGACGAAAATATAATATTATTCACAATATAACAAACATCATATAATACATATCCCGTACCGATTATTAAGGTTGCGAAATTTTTTGGATACGTTCCCTATTGCTTCTTTCGGGTGGCTCTTAAATAACACTTCCATAATAACAATACAAAAAAATTGATAAAAAAACATAACAATGATACAATACATTTTTATTTATCAATGGAGCAAATTTATCATTACGAAATTCCATTGAAAATAGAATTTACCTGATGAATAACGCCTAAGTAACAAATCCAATGCTCTTTATATTTTTGGTTCGAGAGTATTTCGTCTTATTTCATTCTTCTTTATGCTGCAGATCGAAATAAATGGTACAAAAATCAAGAAACGGCCAAACGCTCAATATGATAATATAATAAAATAGAAAACCTTTTCAAAATCACTCTAAACGTGTTTTCTCAGTCCCAAAATCATTTCATGGTACCTTCAAATTTGAGAAAATCTTCAAACTTTTTTTACACATTATTTCGATATGAATGTAGGTACTACTAAGTCAATCACTGGTACATCAATAATAGTATATCAAGAAGTGATGCTTTGCCTAGCGGGTGTATCGATTGGATTCACGCAAAACTTCTCTTTCTGAATCACACGTACTATTCTCAACTCCTTGGGATATAAAAACCACTTTGAAAATAACTAAAAAATATCACTTCTACTATAGGTAATAGCAACAATAACTTCTTGAGGCGTAATCTAGTACTACAATGAGACAAAAAACAGACTTCAAATTTGCAAATCATTTTCTGACAGAACGATACGAGTTCAATAATGACTATGAAGTATTGCATTTGAAGAATGAAAGTCTCAACCTCAATAAATCCGCATAATTCTCCTCGCTAATTTTTTCTCCGTTTTGTTCCCAGCATGTGCAATTATTATAAATCAGGATCGATTTCCGTAACTTATTTCCCATCTCCTAGAGACGATGACCTTCTCAGCGAGACGCGAGTCGAATGCAAGTACTACCACTTTGGTGTTAGAGTAAATGAACTCAAGAAAAAACCTCAATTTTCACACCAAAGGTTCAAATCTCATTGTTAATAAGTAATTAGAATATGTATAGTGAAACACTTACTACGATTGCGTAAAATATTTAGTAAAAATCACACGAAGTGTTCAATTGAGTTGGTTGAAGATAGTCTCTAGATGGAAAAATTCTTTTATTGTTACATAGACGTTATTGTTTTTGATGAAAGTACATACTTCATTCAAGATTCCATCGGATATAATGAAGTTTAGATGTCGCATGGCTGAAAACTCTCGTGGTCCAAAGCATGCCATGAACTTACTCATACTTTTCGATCAACCGGTTTGCTTCTCTATATCCAGTTTCGATGGCACCGTGGACCGTTGAGAAGTGAGTCGTACTCGTAGCTTCACCAGCGAAAAGAACGGTTTCTTTGCCACTCCTCGATGCCACGGGATTCGCCAAATCTTCAGCGGTGGCATTGTGAGCTTCTTGGTCCAAGCCAATGTATACGTAGGAGCCGCAGAAGTGGGGATTGCTATTCCATTTTGATCTGGAAGGGAAAAATAAGAGTAAAAAACAATTGCAAAATCGAAAATCCTGATTGATTAGGAGTTTAGGTATTTTTGTGGAGAGAATGGAGTTTATACTATTGATATAACTATTTTTGGCTTTCTTCTTCTCCCAATCAACATTTGATTTCTATTTTTTGATTCGGAGAAGAAAAAACTAAACGATAGTTCATCAAACTCCAGTATAGTTCTCGGAAAAAAACAAATAGGGGGTCATAATAAATTGAAACTAGAGTGAAACAACCAATACATAAAATCATCAAATACAAAGGATAAGTATATGGATTCATGTTTCCACATTGTAGTGGTCCAAACTTCAAATTGTCCCATTCAATAACCTGAAACCTTATAGCGTAATAACTATAGATTTCCATCAAGTAAAGGCCACCTTAATCCAAAAAATGAAACCTTGATATATAAAGGGTTTCAATAAAATAGTTTAGAGTTTTCGAAACTGTGGTACGCGTACCTTCAAGAGGGGAATTTTCAGGGGGTACCCGGGGCAGGTCAATGAAAGATTATACCAGTTTTATTTATTTCCGTTTTGTAATCATGCACGGGCATATAATTTTAATGGAATCCAATTGAACATTTGTGTGCTCGAGTTAGCTGGAACCAAAGGGTGCAATACATCTATCTCACTTTTTCTAAAATGAATAATGCAATGCAAAACTGTTGATAAGGAGTTATGATGGTGGGAAGCGCTGCCTGCGAATTTCTTATACATAGATACATGACGCAAGAAGTGTTTCCGTGCCACCAGGCCACCGTGCTGGGTAATCGCACGTTAAAAGGTATGGCCTCGTTGATCCATTGCTCGCACAAGTTTCGTCTTCTGAGGGTTGACGTTCGTCAGCTGGTTAACGAAAACGAACAATTTCTTTAGAGTAATTGAGTAAACAGCATTTTGTCAGTGTAGTCGTTTGTTTCCGTTGTCATCATAATCTGCGGCAACTACAATCCGCTGTAACAATTGTTACGGTAATTGACTTTTTTACTGGATTATCACTTTGCAAACAATAAAAGGATTGGTATGGAAGTGTCAGTGTGAACATTAAGAACGATAAGTGGCTCAAACGAAAAATATCTCATAAAAATTACGAACAACATTCCGGGTCATCAACGTCTCAAAATGCAAGTAGACCACAATCCAATTGTCAATCTGAATGTTGGAATGAAGATTTTGAAAGAGTTACACAAGTTGTTATAAAATAAGTATGATTAATTCACTTGCAATTTGAATTTACTTGATTATGGAGGTCAGACAGGCTCTCTCCACAATGCGTGGTTTGTTCAGAAATATCATTGAAAAACTAAATGGAGCCGTCTCTTTCGAAACGTCGATACCACACATCATTAAAGGGGTCACAATTTTTTTTATTTTCCATTGCGGGGTACAGTCTTTGACAAAGACTGAGAACCCATTGAAATATCGAATCTGATAGTTGACCACTCAACAGCAAACATTGTTAAAGGGAAAACAAAGTTTTTACTGATACTTTCCTACATCATCACCAATGCAGGCGGCACTTCGAGCAGGTATTCAGTTGCCGGAAAACAACTGATATCCTGGCTATATGTTACAGAGGATATTCATTGACATACAAGCTGGTTGTAATCCAAGGATCTTCAAACGTAGGCCGAAAAAAGAATTTTCAAATGACCCATTATCAGGCGTTTAAAGTTTCACCTCGGTATGACATAGGTAATTCGGGCCTCAACTGAACGGAGTTTCCATAACGTATCAACCAAAGGACAGCACAGTGCAGATGGTTACTATCGGCATCTATAATGGATTCAAAGATACTCCCAGATAACTCAGAGCATCTGACAGTATCTTTGAATCCATCATAGACGGCGCAATGACTTGTATAACGTATAGTCGAAAAGTAGTGATTTCCCAGCAGATAGCTTAACGAACTGAACGATGAGATTGAAAGCTTTGGTGTGGAAGCCGAAACTTCTTCAGGAGATCAATTATCCTATTGTCCCCGACGCGCGTTTCGCGTAAGCTTATTCAAGCCAAGATAATCAATACTCCACTACCAGTATCTACAAAAAATTTCAAATAATTCCAACAAACTGATAGGAGTTCAAAAAGGAATATTCAAAGACGAATACAGCAAAATCGAGAACAATCAATACAGAACGAAAAAGAGAACCGATAATACAAAATATATGTTTGATCACTTTTATATCATTTATTCTATTGAAATCTGTCGAGTATCATCTTGGGTGAGAGCAAATAATGAAAATGAAACATATGTGAAAGAACAACAATTAGAACAATTTTTGCGCGAAGTAATTTTTTTTGAAATTTATGGTGCCACGGACTCAATGAGGACTTACACTCCGTTTCTTTCGAAATCGAAGGTGAGCTAATAGTTCAAGAGATGAAAGGTGAAAAACTGTGAAAATCTAAGGAATGATATCAATATTCCTAACTCATTTATATGCGCATCACAAGCCAAGCATGACCAGTTATTACTAGAAGAGAGCTGGGTGTCCTCAACCTGTTTCAGTATTTGTCAATATTTTTCAATTCAAATATTAACTCTTTTACATTTTTCCATTCTTCGAATTTATATGCTCTTTCTTTCATTATTTTTTTCATTTAATTTTTTCTTATAATTGGCCTTTTTTGTTGATCCACTCCATTTAGTTTCTCTGTTGTTTTTTTTCCATCGTACACATAATTCATTGAATTAACATCTTTAATTCATATAATTCATTAGAAGTCTCTCTTTTTCACGATTCGACCCAAAATACGATTTTTTTATGAGTCCAATCAAAGTTTCGTTTGTAAGAATGTCATCACATCCTAACAAACGAAAACAGTTCCACCGGAAAGTGTGGTAAAGTACTACACTACACTAGTGGGGTAAGTGATAATCAAATAATGATAGGCACTGAATTACTTTGAGAGGTTTTGGATCCGATTATCCCCAGCACATCCATGAACTCTATATTCTGGGGCAATAATTAATCAACTTATCATCAAATTACGTTTTCCGAACTGAGAATTACGTTTTCCATACTGTGAAAGAACTTGGATGGAAAATGAATTTCAAAGAAAACGAAATTCCAAGTTATTTCAAATACCCTTCCAGAGACTACGTGGAATATTTGCTTAAATTATTTCCAGATTGAGATATTCAATGAAACCTTTCATGAGCTTCAAATTATGGGTATACCAAGAAGTAATATTAAAATATCAATCTAAGTAGGTAAAGATTTTCCTTTGAGGCCATCGTAGAATTGATTTGAGGAACGAATAAAAATATTCACATTGAAAATATCCCGTTCATCACAAATTGGAAAAGTTCACTTTGTTGATGTGTTCCACCCTATTACTACATTCAGTGAGTTTGTGTGGATTCGTATCATTCTCCTCAAAATTAGATTTTTCATCACACACCTAAGAATACCTCTAGGCAGCTTTATGGAAACATTACTATATTTCATCATATATGACGGTATTTCACTGGTGTTTGTATTCGAAAAATGTGGACTCATTCATATATTCATATCATTTGAAAAAAAGAGAACATGGAAATAATCTGAAATATAGTAGTGGCGAATGAGCCAGTTGAAATTTTTGGTGGACAAATTCATAATATTCCCTTATCGTGCTGCCCTCCCATATGTCTTCAGTAAAATATTGGTCTGAAATGTACTCAGATAACCGTAACTTCTCCCAGAGTATGATAATCTGCACGCATTCAGCGAGTCATGATACATTCTTGTACATATTTTCTACCTGCTTCCGAATACTGAATAAATTAGTAGTTCACGTTGGATGAGGTGGTGAATATTCAATGGTTCACTGTAGGTAGAGTTGTTCCCAAATTTTCGGTTGAAAATATAAATATACTGAAATGTTAATGCATTTCATGATCAGTTGAAAGGGTACACATAAACAAATATGAACTTGAAAGCTGTTGCCTCTAACGAACAGTTTCAAATATTCATTATGTCGATCTGTTGATTAATCAGAGAACAGTAGTAATTTCGATCCATCAACATTTCTATCAAATTCAATGTCTATCAGATAGTGTTTCTATCAATTGTATTTTCTATCCAATAGTGTTCCTATCAAATGAATCTTCTATCATTCACGTTTCTATCGAATGTATTTTCTATCATTTATCTTCCTATAGAAGGTAATTTCTATCATGAATAAATATGTCAAATGTTTTTCAATCAAATGAATATTTCATCAGAATGTTTGTTTCAAACATTATTTCATCATCTATAATGGGGGTGTTGTCACAGAATACTACAATCAGAAAGATAACTCGACGAAATCGCCTTTGTTCTCTAATCGTAGTTTTCAGGGACCTTGGAATGCCGATTCGGTGTAATTCTGAAGGTCGACATCGCCTAATATGCACATACAAGTTAAGATCCGTCTTCAGTTTGATACAGCATCCACTTTGTAGGAATATTTGGAAATCATATAATCATGTATATTTTCATAACCTACGGAGAATCCTAGCCACAAGAAATAATTTTTAAACAATCACATGTAGAAACGAAGTGGATTACACACAAATACATAACACTCATAGGGTGATCTTTAGATTGACAATAAAAAGCTCATACTCAATATATATATATATACACAATATATAATACTTAAACGTTGTTTCTGTTAGTCATCAGCATGGTATCTCTACACCTTATTTAACCCTCTTCGATCAAAGTCGAGTTGAAATTCAGCGGCATTCTTGTTAAAAAAATTGGTGGCAACGCTTGTCAAAGGTCACGATATTTCCGTTGCACATGATGAAACATAAAAATATTGGCTAAAACAAAAAGATGAAAAGGAGGTGAAATTTTTAATTGGTTTTGTAACAAAAAAAAAGTGGAATAAGACCTTTGATAAGCAATAAGTACCGATTTGTATATCTCGCATAAAGATATCAGAATAAGTTGGTGTTCTCATCATTTTCTGGCGTCTCTAGCGAGATATCTTATACTCAGAAATTGCTGACTTTTTTCGTACAGACACTTCTTCAAATATATCTGTAGCAATTGGTGGTAACTATGTGATGAAAGTGACTCCCAAATAACTGATGAAAAAAATACAGGTTTGAATTTGAAAAAAAAATGTATGCTGCAATACAATGAACTCATTGTCGTGTCCGTACCGTGAGGAAGTTTTATCATATCTCTCTCTCTCATTGAGGACTCCCATTTCAGTTTGACGTTGTGAATTCGGCATACTTTCAATACGTTGGGTATGTACTAAAACATTTCAAACTTTCAGAGAAAAAACTGGGGAATTTGCAATTTCAAACCTCCCAATTTTACTTTTTGACGGCCACCTCAACTTTTTTCAGATGTTTTCAATACTGACTTTAATTAATACGAAAATATACGTGGATTCTTCAGCGTGAAGCATTATTTTATTGGCCTGGTCGTCACAAAACAAAAATTAGTCTTTGATGATTCAAAAAACGTAATTTAACAGGTCCAGAATAGCACGAGACAGCTCATATAGATTTATTTCTCAAACAATAACCACCATCAATAAAAAGATTCCTCTTTGCCCTAAGGTTCAGGCTTCAGCTGAGTAAAATACCTAATAACGAATCCCATGATTTTTTTCCAAAACTTTGAATAGGGATCAGATACCCTTATACCAAACTCTGGAAATATATCAGTTTGGTGTTCGGGTTTGATCTCCATTAAAAATTTTTACTTTCAACCTCTATATGTCAGAAATCCTTCCC
Source organism: Zygogramma bicolorata (assembly GCA_032362365.1). Lineage (NCBI taxonomy): Eukaryota > Metazoa > Arthropoda > Insecta > Coleoptera > Chrysomelidae > Zygogramma > Zygogramma bicolorata. The sequence goes on from JAVJAQ010001608.1 coordinate 173,894, forward strand.
CCAGGACAACACCTGAGCAGTAGGCAGATTGAGACCTCAGCGTGAAATCCTTGTCAGCTTCGATGTAACGTCCTTATTCACCCAGGTACCCACAAGAGAGGTACTAGAAGTAATCGAAAAGAAATATAAACCAGAAGAACATATCATTGACTTGGCTGAACATTGCATAAAAAACACGTATTTCATCTATAACGATCAACGATACAGACAAATAGAGGGGGGACTAATGGGCTCACCACTGTCACCCATTATTGCTAATCTCTTCATGGAAGAGATCGAAACCAAAGCAATAGCAATGTCAGACGTGAAACCAAAACTCTGGCTGAGATATGTTGATGACATTTTCGTGATTTGGTCACACGGACATCAGGAACTCGAAATGTTTTTCAATCACTTGAATGAACTCCACCCACGGATCAAATTCACCAAAGAAATCGAAGAAGATAACAAACTCGCTTTTCTCGATGTTTTAATCGTAGAAAAGCCCGACGGTACGCTAGGCCACACGGTATATCGCAAAGCAACACATACCAACAGATACCTGAACGCAAATTCACATCACCATTCATGATGAACATGAGCTATCAGTGAAAGTAAAAGTCACCACATCTTCTATCTTTCAACACGTATTGGAGACAGGACATAACATCAAATTCGAAAACACAAAAACATTAGCGAGCGATGGAAACTTCTACTCTCGAACAATCAGAGAGGCTATCGAAATTGAGAAACGACCGAGTAGTATGAACAAGAGAGATGACGCCCAAAGATTACCAAGAACGTGGAAATCCATCCCATCACAAAACAAAAACAAGCCGATCACACCAGAGGAACAAGGTCGGACCTTACCACGTAATTACCCAGACGTAATGACAAATGCAGTCGGACCAACGAAGAAAGTGGGAGGGGCCCAGGTCAAAGATACCATCAATGAACACCCCTATATATTGAGAAGCAGAACTCGAATTGATCAGTCGAGTTCGGAGGTCGAAACTCAATCATCACCTAGAAGATGAGAGTGAGAATGAGACTTTGCCGAAACGTTGTGACAATTATCCTTCAGAAGATCAAAACCACAGAACACGGAATGAAACCCGAAAAAACAACTCATCATACTTCGTCCGTGAGAATCTTCATGCTAACATATATATATATATATATATATAATATATATATATATATATATATATATATATATATATATATATATATATATATATATATATATATATATATATATAATTTTATGTCATTCAAAACGAAGTGACAAAAAGCGGCAATTTCATATACCAGTAAGTCACTCAGTACCGTTCGAAACAATAGGCCTTCACAAGTTTTGTGATTCTAGAGTTGTTTTTGCGTATAGAGGTGAGTTTATCCGTCAAATGATGCAAACTTTAGTAGACAATGCATCAACTCGACTCAAATTTTGGTGAATTACATGTACTTCCTGAAAACTGTCACTCCTGGTACTTTCTCATGTCTGTGTAATATTGAAAATAACTTATGTGGTAGACGTAAAACATTTTCACCAGAGAGAAGTAATATTCAGTTATGCATTATTCCTTAAATTATACTCCGAAAGGGAACTTTAGAAGAGCCTTCCAAATAATTGTGGAACGTAACAAAAACAGATTCTGGGTTCATAAAGTAACCCGCATCACGTAATTTCGACGACACGCTGTAAAATTCGTTTATACACCCGATTTTTATACGAATAACTCAATAAAAAGGTGAGTGATGTAATCGTGTTCTGGAATGAGTATATCGTTGTTACTTTTTATCGATGAGTTTAATCCTTATAGAGTTCATGCCGTGTGTATATCAGGATCAGAAATAATGCATTGTTTGAATAATGAGGACGTGGTTCAGTAATTATACCTGGTTGGATTCAGAGGAAAACAAAAAATCGTTGCGGTCTGTTCTTGTGAATAATTGTCACAACACTTTCTTGCAGCAAAGACACATCTACTAGTAACAATGCGATTTTTGTCCATTTCGAACAGTCGAACCACCCTAGCCACTTTCTGTAATCCAGGTATAAACTATAGTCACATCACAACACCGCAACTAGCAGTCGACTGGATCAATATTATTGGCAATTTTTTAATTTTGATCCAATGCGCGTATAGATGCGCGACCTGTCACTGACAAGCTCTGTTCTCCTTCTGATTAGTATGCTGTGGTGTTGCTCTGGTTCTCCGTTTAGAAAAGAATGGAGTACGAAAAAGCATGTAGTTTCATTTGAATGCACTCGAACATGAACAATAAAAAAAAACTCAATGAAATCGTACACTCAAGGTTTGATTGGAAAAAATCTACTGGTAAGTTGTGTCGTATGAGAGGGTCGGCGTAAAGGGCTAAGGTCTAACTAACGGTATGGCATCTTCTTGATGTCGTTTCGGGTACAATATTATTGCTATCCAATATAACACGTAAATCTTGCTGGACATCGAAAGGTGTACGCATTTCACGAGATATGCCGGTGTAAATCCGGTATTGAGGTTGAAACGCTATTCATCGCGAACCTAACAGCATATCTAGTATCGCCGTTATTTTAGCGGGGCCCGGCTCTGTACCCGTAGGAGTTATCACGTGTACTAGATAATCGAAACACTTTTTGCGGTTCGCAATCAATTCAAATTGTCTCAAACGATCGAAAACACTCTGCAAGTGCTGAAAATATACATCGAATGTTCCACTTAACATAATCAAGTCGTCTAAATAGCCCAAAAGACATACGCGTAAAGCGGTAAAAGCCGAAAGGGGTAATGAAAGCAATTGTGTCACGATCTTCACGACGAACTGCAACTTGATATTTTCTGAAATCCTTATTTATCGTTTAATGATTTTCCTCATGATCATGACTGGTTTCAGCACCCAAAAGAATGAAGAAATCCAGAGGGGATAACCCAATTCAATTTAATGATTTCTACAATAGAACTGAAACTGGTACTGACATATTTATCACTACTCATAGTCGTCTTGTGATTCATTGGAATGTATATAATGGTAACGGGAAATTGAGTAAAATTAGTACTTGAATTAGAAACAGACATCGAGGCTCCAAATTCATTTCCTTGTACATTATTCTCAATGCAACTGTCCCGAAATTCATCATACAAGATAAAAAAACGAATATTCACAGTTGGAAAATCCATCTTGCGTATGGACTGTTGCCAGAGAGTTGCAGCCTGGCATTACCAGGAAAACTGCAGCATCAACTTAATTCAGAACAACATACTACCGGAATATTAGCGTTTGCGATACGCAAACTGTAATCGCAGCATCCCATGGCTTCAGATGGACAATTAGGAGAGCTCCAGGAAAATCGTAATAAGAATTAATTAGCACTGTTCTTTTCATACGCTATGTGGCACATATTTGTGCCTCATTTTTAATACTCGTTATTATTTTTCCAAGCGATTTTCAGTGAAAAGAACGAAAACAAAACTTTCGAAGGGATGTTATTGACGATTTTTTCATAAAGAAATCGAGGATAATCATATGAATTGATGAAATCAGTCGAAATCAGAGAAGTTTCACAACGATTTGTTGATGAAGAAATTGTCTTTTTCCAAACACATTTTCATAATGTAGAGCACTGACGCAAGTTTGGTATATAATACAAATTTTCTGATATAGTTTAGATGCTATAGAAATGAATAACATCAGCGATCCCTCCCCTTCATAGGCCTTCTGTGCGCACTCGAGCGACTGATTTGACTAGGGGGAATATGAAATAAAAAAAATTATAATCAGTTCTATTTTGGCGGCGGACACGCTAGTCCAAATTGTGGCGGATGGTTCAGTTCAAATAATGGGAATAGGTCAGATCACAAATTGTGAAAGTAGCTCATAGGGGTAATTTTGGCGGACACGCTAGTCCAAATTGTGGCGGGTGGTTTCAGTTCAAATAATGGTGAATGGGTCAGATCACAAACTGTGAAAGTAGCTAATAAGGGAAATACAATTTGATGATGTATTCTAGTGAGAGGATAACAGAAATTTGTATTGATGTGTTGTTTTCGTTGTTTATAACAAAAAAAATTGGATTGGTGTAATACTTTGTTACGTAAAAAATGCTTGTTTTCATTTGATATCATGGTGGGTCATAATTGGCTGTGAATAAATTGAGAGTGATGAATTTACTTTTTAAGTAGACGTGATATCACATGACGGTTTCTTTTCGCTGATAGATGATAATCAAGTTTCTATTGACATGTCGTACTGAACCAATTCAGAAGCTATTCAGATATCTGGTAAGAGTGATCCATTTACATTCATATAGTATGAAAACCATGTTGGATGACATTCGACGATATGGTACCCATTTATGACCGACTTAGGTTAATGATAATTGGGGATTCTGACCAATATTTCATTAAATTATCTAAAACATAACCACTAGAATTAAAGGGTAGTTTTGCGATAGCAAACTGCAACGTTCCAAATTCGATATTGAAAAAATGCTAACCCACTATCTCGAGAAGTTCCAACCAAATGAACTGAATTGAACTGGCCAACACTAGGTGAGAATCCAGATTTAGCAAAGAATATCACAGTTTCCTGTATGATTCTAATTGATCATCATACCAAAAACTGGGTTATTTTTGTTGAATAAAATGGGTTGAAAGTCAAATCATCATTTGAACAACTCGTTCAGGCATGTCTAACTATCTTCCTAATAGGTTTTTGTCTGATACCTGCCAGAAAACAACTACTCCTCTGGCTGATATATCCGACCGGTGCTAGTGGTGCAGATTTCTCCACAGAATTTTTTTTTTATTTATTTCAACTGACAGCTTCCGAACAGAATGGGGTTCTGGTATAAGGAAGTTAAAATACTAACAATGATAATTATAAACCTAATAATACATTAACAATTGTAGCTTGTACTTTGATAAATCATTATTCTAGTAGTTTGTTTTTCAATTTTTTCGAATTTTTTTTTATGGATCTGGATGATTTCATTTCTTCTGGTAATTCATTGAATACTTCTACTAAGCATGAGATAGGATTGTTTCTACCCTTATTGGTGTGAATAATGTTTATATGATAATTATTGAAAGTTCTAGTATTATAATTGTGTACAGTAGAGTTTTTACAGAACAAAATATTACTTTCCTGAAGTTTTTTCGTTGATTTGTATATATATTTGGCTTTTTCGAGTTTTATCAAACAGTTCAACGTCATGTTATCAGTCATTTTGTATAATTCCGACGATGGAGTGTCCCATGTTTTTTTATAAATTACTTTGGTTGCTTTGTTCATTGAACGATAAACTATTTTTTTTTGTTTCAGATTGCAAGAAGACCAAATTGTGATTCGGTACCTTATACATGAAAGAATATATGAATTATATAATAGAATTTGTACATATTTATTCAAGTAAGGCATTCTTTTGATTACTCCTAGAAACGGAACAACCGTTTTTTTTAATTTTATTTATATGTTTTTCAAAATTCAATTTATTATCGATGATCAGACCTAAATATTTATGATTTTGAACTTCTTTGATTAGCTTATTATTTATTTTTATATCGAGTTTCACATCATTCATATTTTTCTGTTTAAAAATTATATAAACCGTTTCTCCGAATTAATTGTAAGATTTATGTTTTTTATCCATTTTTCTATCATTCGCTTTTGGGGATACAAATGCCGGAATTGATCTTCAATAATTGGGACGGGCACACTTGCAGGTCAGTTTCAAACTTTTTCTCGCCAGTACAAGGTAGTGCCATCATCAACGTGAAGTCGATGACTTCTCATAATTAAAAATCAAACTCGTTCCACAGTATCATACCTCGAACCTTCGTGGTATCAGCCAGAGGAGTAGTTGTTTTTTGACAGGTGTCACCCAAAAACCTACTGTATAGGCAGTTGGGACGGTAGTTAACGTCCCAATAAGGTTTTTCGTCATGACCTCTTCTTAGATAACCACGAAAAACTAGCTCGCTGTCGAGGCGAATTATTTTCAAGTACGGTTGAGTGGAAGAGCTGAAGCTTGTTCCTCGAATAGGATTTTTGAAATATGTTTTGATTGGTGTACCCTTATATAGACCAAGAGCCCGTGGTAGTGATAAGTTTACACACATCGACCACTGGAACTTGTATTATCGATGTCGACGATGGTACAAAGATTCTCGCCATACATGATTTCCAAGGCGAAGTTAGCAAAAGTGAGCAAAATTTTTCATAAGTATACGACTGAGAGTATTGGGAAAGCAAAGATTCCAGGAAAATGAGTCGACGATCGCTGATTGTCAGTCGCGTACATCGTACCCGATTGGACAGTTAGAATTGACATAATTGTGCAGGCGTCGTGAGCCTATCATAAAAAAATAATATTTTTTCCGAAACAGGTGGGCCTAGCGCCCTTCTGACCCATTTGAAAAGGCTGGCCTGCGGACTTTGTGCCATTGAAATGCTCATGGTAAGCTCTCCCCCATTGTCAATTGTAAGCTGAAACTTTTGTTGTTTTTCTCAGCGGGTGAACGCCACGATGTAAGCGACTGACAATCAGCGATTGTCGACTCATTTTCCTGAAATATTTGCTTTCCCAATACTCTCAGTCGTAGACTTACAAAAATTTTGCTTCCTTTTTTCACAGATCGGTAAACCCCCTACCCTAACTTCGCCCCGGAAATCTGTAGCATCGTCTACATCGATAAAACTAGTTCCAGTGGTCGATGGGCGTACACTTATCACCTCCAAAAATGGTGTTACGGGCTCTTGGTCTGATACTATAATTTTCTGTGTTTCTGTTTCACTTGTCAAAATTATTATTATTAATAAAGAATATTTCTGGTAATCCGTATTTCATGCTCTTTCCGGAACTTCAGATGCGCTTCTATATTTAAAATTGACGTTTTCTTGAGTTATCGATTGCAAAATGCTCAAACTTTTCTTGGTAGATCATATTAGTTTAGAAATATGAAGAAAAAGTTGAATGAAAATTGAAATATAGTTTTTGGCGAATGAACAAGTAAACAATTTTGGTGGATACGCTGTTTCGAATTATGGTGAATGAGATAAATTCTTATCTGTCGGGTATATTTTTGACCGCACGATTAAGGAATTTGACAAATACAATTTTATGTGTTTTCTGTTGTGTTATTCGGTTCGGTATGTTTCGGTATTGAACGTTAAGTGTTTGTTGTTTTGAATGTTGTTCTAACATCATACCTGTTGCCGATCCGTTTTATCTTCTCAAACAATCGAGGGGCATACATTCTGGATATGTATTTTCTTTGAAGTTGATCTCTCAATTCATTTTTTCTTGTGAGTTACATACAATTTTTTGTTCTACCATAAAAGGCATTTCATCACGATATAAAAAAAAATTACTCTCCAATTGAGTAATAGCTAGTTGACATATAGAGCTTTATACGTTGATATCTAATACTCCCAATACGAAACATTTTCCGATTATATTACTCCTCCACATCTCTGATGGAAGTTTGACACCCACTGTATATATATTACAATATCGATATTGAAATTTTCGCGACAATGTCGCAGCGTGTGGCTCCGATAAAATCGTAATAAGTACATCATTAGAACTGTTGTTGGTTTTCCAATGTGGCATGTATTCATGCGCAACCGATTTATGAAAAGGTTCTGTCGCACGGTCTCATTTTCAAACAGTAATTCTCTGTCGGAAGAAATGGCTTCCAAGTATTTGAAATCGAAGGGAATAACATTTGCTGCAAAGCAATGCAAATTGCTTTTTTTGATTGGGGATTTTATTGAAAAGGAGATTGGGGGGAAGCATAATTCTGGTAAGTCGTTTTCAATATGATTTGTAAAAAATATGTGCCCTTTTCAATATAGATTGGGACTGTGAGACGCAACTTCGGGAAAGAATGAAAATTGTCTAGTATAGTTACTAGCGAATGGACATTCAAATTCATAATTTCCATATGAAGACCGTGGTATGGAAAAATCAAATGCAGGTCAATTAAAAGAGTTCCAGGAAAATCATGTCGTGCTAATGATTGGCCGGCAATTTTTAATTATTATATTCTGCTTCGATACAATAATTCACTGTCGCAGAAAATGGAAGGAACAGGGACCTTTCTCGAAAAGGGTTGTTTATGTACCCTTCAGTAAATCCGGCTGTCGCTAGAATTTACGATACGATATTATTCTTCTTCAGAATTATATTATGATATTTAGATTAAAAGTCATAGCTTTTTATGAAGCTGACATGGAACTATTCGAATGGAACAAGTCTCGGAAATTTAAATTAGATTCAGAACGAAATTTGGAAAAATAATGTTTCTAATTCACAACTGAGAGAGAGAGAGAGAGGGAGAGAAAGAGAGAGAATGAGAATGTATTGATGTTGAATCTGCTGAAAACGCGTAACAAAATTTAAAAGAAGCCTAAATCGGTTGAGAATACCATCAACTATGAGATGGGTGTAAAAAAATCGAGTTCAAAGTATGTAGAAGATTGATTCCTAGAAAGAATTCAATACCATAGTAGAGTACCAAATCATCTGAGAGTTCAGACTGAGAGATTGAAACCGTGGCGGACGCTCAAAGAGGTCAAATTTTGCATTTTTTCACCTTTTAAAAAATAACGTTTTCAAATGCTTAAGGCTTTGACGGCCGAGGTTCTCACTATTACTATTTTCGTTCGGGTTTGAAGGCCGTCGTTTCTTGGAATCTCTTCCTGACGTTTCGCTGGGGCGAGTGGCTAGCTACTTAAGAGGCTCATACATCTTGAGTTTGACTCCGATGACTGGGTGTTACGACTTCGTAAAGAATATTTATATCAATTCGAGTAGTTTGGAGTGCTTCTTACTTTATCTGGATTCGGAGAATTTTTATCAATATTAATTGCCATAATTACTGTGCATGGATTCGGAGAATTATTATTAGTATTGATTGTTGTACTACCTGTCGTCATGATGTTTGTTATTCTTGAACTTCTTGAAATGGGATTCCATATTCGGTTGAGATTCACACCTTCTTTTTTTCTGTTGAGATTATCCGTGTGTTTGTGGATCTTTATTGCCTCCCGTACCAGTCGGCTATAGTATCACTGGTTGGGGGTAATGAGTTTCGCGTTCCAGACAGAATCCTGTGGTTTCCCTCACTGAGTGCGTGTTCTGCCACAGCCGACTTATCAGTTTGTCCTTGTGTGCAGTTTCTTTCACGCTCTTTTAGTCTTGTTCCCATGGATCTTTTGGGGGTACCGATGTATACCTTTCCACGAGTGCACGGTATGCGATAAACCCCTGCTGCTGACGACAGCCTTGAAACCCGAACGGAAGTAGTAATACTGAACGTTCTCAGATATTTTTTACTTTTTCAGTGGCGTACGTTGTAGTCCCATTGATATTTTTTTCGAAATAAAAACAAAGTTGAGTCGTCGTTTTTTTTTGTGATGAAGAATAAACTTTTTCGGGAAAATATCCAGACTGGAAGTTATAAGTATTTTTATACTTCAAGAATAAGTCTACCTCCTCAATGAGTTTTCTAGATTTCTGGATGCAACTTTATGAGAGATGGTTTGCAGACAATATAAAATAGTATTTTTGAAAAAAACGCGGACTTTGACTAGCACCTGCCACAGCTCTAATCCCCTAGAATGAACTGGTAGAATGTTGATCAAGTGATATAAATCCACCTGTACAGACTCGATTTTTTTTGCAACTATTTCTTGCTTTACTAAGAGTGATTTCATCAGTTTGTTCAATTTCGACGTAAATATATTGCATGACCTTGGAGTTATCCTAAAACTAATTTAACTATCGAACTTCTCTAGTGAATATGCTTTAATAAATATGATAAAACATTGGGTAACATCTTCATCAGAAAGATCCAGTTGATATTCTAGGTAAAAAACTCTAGAATGAGAAATCAGGATAATAATGATGGATGTAAAAATTATATCGGCAATTCGAACACAATTACTTCTATCGAGCTCACTTTTTCGATAAATGCCTAAGCACAATTCTACGAACATAATGGACTATGATTTAATGCTGAAACTTTATTATCTCAAAGATTGGAAACAGGGCACATGGGTACAAATTTTGCTTGCAATAGGCTCTGCTTTCTAGGCGCAATGATAAGAGTGTTTGACAATGGGAAATATGAAGTGAAAAGTACCATACAGCGTATTGCGGAATTATCGTGAATCTAAACAGTTCGGAATTTGGAACGTCGACGTCATATGACGGGTGTGAAATCATTGAAAATAATACGGCTATTCACGGTATTTTCCACGAATTTCAATTTCCAGCTAGTGGTCCTGAGGGGTACAATCGTTACGTCACAACATCAACCTCTTTTCGTATATCACCCCTGAATGGAAACTATTCGTTGGTAATGGGGACACAGCAAAACAGAGCATCAACTTCGTGTTATTGGACCATATTCAAGAGTTCAATACGAATATACATCAATTCAATATTTTTTTGTTATACAGGGCTTTCCACCGAAAACAGTGATACATCAGTTGTCAGGTCTTTCATCCCTCTATAACCCTCTAAGGATTTTCGAAATTGGTTCATTCATTTTGGATATAAAATGTTGAACATGTCTCTGAGAAAAAAAATGCACTGTGGTTACTTTCATCAAAGATATCAACATGAAAATATCAATGGGAACGAAATCAACTATTGAATTGCTCAAAATCATCCCTACCTAGTTCTATACATTATTACAGTCAATTCTTTCTCCGTAGTTTTTTTGGATTCTCAACCTTTCACGATCTGAGAAAATTAGAATCTATACAAGTGTAGAAGGGCAGATTTTCAATCTACCCTGATAAGCTGCTGCGTTAATTGAAATAGAATTCCTTCTGAATGGAACAAGTTCTATTAGTCGGCAACTTCTCGCATATCTCAAATTTGTCTATCAATAAAACACAAGAACTAATATTCTTGATATTGGTAAGAACACGAACTTGAAAGGAATTAATAGTGAAAGAATTTCGAAAGGAGAATCGGATCCAGAAACGTCAAAGATAATTATTTTGATGTCCGGGGTCAGCAATCGAAATTCCCTAAAAATTCTTCGTCCCAGTTCTTCTAGACGGTAGAGTGTTCCCACAAGAAATCCAACGGTGTGATCAGGTTATGCCAATTGCTGATCCAGAACATTTTGAATAATGGAAGGAACGCTTCCGAGAGTCCCCTCGATATAAAAATTGACGGGTTCTTCGAAATTTTCCATCATATTTCCGTTGCTATAATACAGGGGGTCAAGTTTTCGTTGGAACCCCCTGTATATACATTCTGTATATCATGAATCGAATCTGAAAATTCACTCTGAAATGAATCTAATTCTTTGCTAGGAAACCCTTAACATTTCTCCAAGAATTGGGCCAAACACGCTCAGTTGTGAAATCGTGGCTTCAAACAGCAATTATAAAAGCTCCGGAAAAACCGTAATGAATCTACTAATTAGCACTGTAGTTGTACGCAATGTGGCACATATTTATTACCCACTGAAGAAAGTTATAATTGTGTTTTGCCTTATGGCTTCATTTAGGATACCAATAATTTTCTGTTAGGGGAAATGATTTCCAAGTATTCGTCAGGAGTGGAAGAAACGAGTATTATTCTGAAAAAGGATAAAAAGTGAGCATATCAACCTTGAAAATATGAAATAATAATTTCTTCAATTGAAGAATTTTCTGGGATTAAAAGTGAATGAAAATTAACTTAGACTGAGACAGTAAAGTGACATTAATCGAAGAAAAAAAAGGCAAAATATCTTCCTCAACTTGGTTCTCCATACAAAAAAAAATGTTTCTGAATATTATATATATTTTATACATATTTATACATATTTTGAAAGTCTAAACAACAACAGTGTTTTCGATCGCTGCTTGAATTATCCGAGTTGAAGTGGTTAAAACTTATCTAAAATTGTCGTATTTCTTGTGTGATGTTCATCAAACGTATCTACACCCATTGGATCGTGTAATTTTTTCGTTTTTGATTGTAAATCCAGTCAATCTTTGATAACATTGGATCATCGATTGGGAATACTGTGTACAAAAAGCTACTCAAAAAACTGCAAAAAGTGTCAACTGATAAGAACTTGACCGATCTGCGACACGTTTATTAGTCCAAGAAAATTAGTGCCGATATTGTAACATTACATTATTCCAGTGAAATTGACATAATGGCTGCAAATAAGTGCTCAAACTGCGATGAAATTCTCGGCGATAAGGCAGTAGCTTGTGATAGCTGTCATATTCTTACATCCGACTGAACAATGTACTGGCTTAAGTGCCTCTGAACTTCGGGCTGTTGTAATCCAGAAGAGAACCTTATTTTACTTTTGTTCCGACTGCCGCCTGGCATTCAAAAGTGTGCCCAAAATTCTAAGAGAAGTGGAAAACCTCAAGTCTGAAGTAACCTTACTCAAAGCTGAAATTCAGATGTTGAAGGATAACAAGAGTAACTTTTCAATAACTGATGACATCATAAACGAGCTTCATGAACGCCAAAAAAGATCGAATAATCTATTGATCTTCAATCTACCAGAACCATCAACCTTATCCGAAGATATAAATCAAGTAAAAACACTCTTATCTGGAATTAATGAAGGTGCGTTAGACGTCAATGACAAAAATATCTTTCGTTTTGGGAAGAAGAACAAAAATGGCCATCGTCCACTCAAAGTTATTCTTTCTTCTGCTCGCGAGGTGCATGAAATCTTAAGAAACAAAGTTAAATTAGGCCTCACAAATAAAGTATTTTTCCAACCTGATCAAACTCTCTATCAGAAAAAGCAACTCGACTCGGTGAAAAATGAACTCACAGTGCGCCAACAGGCTGGTGAACAGAATTTGTTTATTAAATACATCAACAACACACCGAAAATCATCAAAAAAAACTAATACCGGGCGGCCCTTCACTTTATTACCAAAATGTTAGGGGTCTTAGGACTAAACTGACAGACCTCAGCTTGAATGTTAGCAACTGCTCTTACGATATCATTATCTTCACTGAAACCTGGCTCACACCTGAAATTACGGATGCTGAACTTGGGCTGTTCAACTACAATGTATATAGAACTGACCGCTCCATTGAATCCAGTGTCTTCAGCAGAGGTGGGGGAGTATTAATTGCCACTAAGACATCATTTCCCTCTTATCAAATCCAGTCCGATCCCTCCATCGAACAGTTGTTCGTTCTCTTTAATCACAAATCTGTAATTGGTACTGTATATTTTCCACCTAAATCTACGCTTACTTTATACCAATCATACTTTGATCAGCTCATCACCATAAGCGAAAAATATGCCAGAACAAACCTTTTCCTATTTGGTGATTTTAACCTTCCGTCAACAGTATGGGATATTGACGATTATTGTTCCGTTGCTTATCCTCAGCCTACAGCTACACAATCCGAGACTGATTGTATTGAAACTATATCCAATATATGTGCCTTCCACAATCTCTTCCAAACCAACGAAATAACCAATGATAGAGGAGTTACCCTTGATCTCATTTTCTCACCACTGGATATTGAGGTATTGAAGGCTGTCGACATTTTAATTCCAGAAGACTCCCATCATCCCCCTCTTGAATGTAAATTGCCACTCAAAATCGCAAATGAACATTCTTCTGGTGAAGAGTATTATTATGACTTCGTTCACGCCGATTATACAGCAATTCGTTCGTCCCTTGAAGCAATTGATTGGGATGGTGCCTTCAATGGAAAAGAGCTCTCTGATATGGTTTCTATATTTTACGATATTCTTTATTCCATCGTTGAAAGTTTTGTTCCGCAAAAGAAAATCTGTGAAAAAAGATATCCATGCTGGCACTCCCCTGAGCTGAAGATACTACTTCGTGAGAAGAAATCAGCGCACAAGATCTACAAGAGCACAAGGTGTCCAGAAAGCTATGCAGCATTTAGTAACTTAAGATCTAGGTGTAAATCTTTATCAAGACAGTGTTACTCTGACTACATTCAACGTACTGAACATTCAATTATCAATAATGTTGAATCCTTTTGGAAATTTGTAAGAAGCAAAAGGGAAAACAATGCTATACCCAATACAATGACTCTCGGTGATCGTACTGCCTTCAATGGGACTGACATTGCCAACCTTTTTGCCAACCAATTCTCTTCTGTCTATACAAATCAATCCCTACATCCTTATGATACACAGATTTCATCAGCGGTTAATGTGTCCAATTATCACATTGAAATTTCTAAAATCTATGAAAAATTGTCTGAACTTAATACCAACAAAGGCCCTGGTCCTGATGGAATTCCCCCTACTTTTCTTAAAACATTTTCCTTTATTTTATCCCGCCCACTTTTCCATATATTCAATAAGTCTCTATTAACAGGCAAATTTCCGGACTACTGGAAAACCTCATATGTTACTCCAATATACAAATCAGGCCGAAAATCCGATATAGGTAATTATCGTCCAATTTCTATTCTTAGCATAATCCCTAAAGTTTTTGAGAGCATCATTACTGATTACCTAACTTATGACTGCTCCCCAATTATAGGGACCCAACAATTCGGTTTTACATCTAAAAAGTCAGCGGAATTGGGTCTGATAACATATGTTGATTTTTTGTCGGATGCTTTGGAGAGGGGTTTACAAGTTGACTCTGTGTACACTGATTTTTCCAAAGCGTTCGACAAAGTTAACCATGAGCTCTTGATTTATAAACTTAACTTATATGGAGTCGATGGGCTACTATTGAAGTGGATCAAGAGCTATCTTACGGAAAGAACGCAAATTGTCAGGGTAAATCATTACTATTCTCATACCATCGCAGTTACCTCTGGTGTTCCGCAAGGATCTCACTTGGGGCCACTGTTGTTCAACTTGTTCATCAATGATCTAATACGCTGTTTCCAAGTGAGTGAATCTTTGTTATTCGCTGACGATTTGAAATGTTTCAAAATAATCAAAAGCAAGGCTGATACATTGAGTCTTCAAAATGATATCGATCGCCTATCTAACTGGTGTAAGCTAAATGGTATGTGTCTGAATGCATCCAAATGCCATATTCTTCGTTTTCATCGAACTCATCATCCAATCATCTTCGAATATAATATAAATAACTTGACCTTGCACTCTTCCTCCGAAACCAAGGATCTAGGTGTAATCCTAGACTCCACCCTTAGCTATAAATCACACATTTCAACTACAATACAGAAATCTATGAAGATGCTAGGCTTCATAAAGAGAACCACCAGTGATTTTACTAACATCGCTGCTATTAAATCCCTTTATTTCACCCTGGTTAGATCCCATCTCGATTATTGTTCCACAGTTTGGTCCCCACATTACGCTACACATAAATTGAAGCTTGAGGCTGTCCAGCACAATTTTCTGAGATATATTGCCAGTAAGATGCGTGTATACTATGACTATGCTGCATTAGAACGCATACTGAACTTACCTTCTCTTGAGGTACGCAGAAAACAAAGAGACTTAATACTTCTATTCAAAATTATCAACGGACTGTGTATCAGCCCCGTGATTCTCTCCAAAATATCCCTATTTGTCCCCAGTCGTTCAACTAGGCATGTTCAAACCTTTTATGTCTCTTTTCACAGATTCAATTACTCTTACAATAGCTTTATTCCCAGAACTCTTCGATTAGCTAACTCTTTGAATAACCTCCAAATTTTCAATTTAACAATTACCCGCTTCAAAAATCATTTGTTCGACCTAGCGTTGTGATACCTTCGGCTTGAGTTTTTTGTATTGTGTTTAGTGTTACATGACCTGCATATCCATTGCATATCAATTTTACTAAATATGGATATCACTGTTTTTTAAGTTATAAGTAATTGTACTATTCATATAACCTACTTTCAAACCACTTTATTGTATTATCTACATTTAAAGCACTGTAATATTCTTATCTGAAAAGGGCCTGCCCGTGAATAAATAAATAAATAAATAAATTATTATAATGATGATTTGGTAATCATGGAGAAGAATTTTACCGAAATGTCGTATGATAGTTGTTTCCATATCAGAAACAGATGTTTCAGGAAATGAAAATTGAGGAATGATACCTATGTTTTTATGCCATTGATTTTTGTAACTAACGTTGCTGCAGTTTTGTCTTATACAGATATTATCAAGGGAATACAATAATGATCTGATATGTACAGCAATTTTATATATTTGTAGTTGATTTTGGAGTCATTTTCTCTTCACGAGTTCTCCCTAATGTCTCAATATTAGATCGAATTGTGGTATCGAAGGGCCTGGCGGATTATCCGAGTTCTTAGTCTTTTCGCTGAGACAATGGTCTTAGGTTCTCAAAGTATATATTGTGTCCTGCCTCTTGATGATGTTTAGACAGAGCTGAGGATGGGTCTGACTTTCGGACAGCAAGTTGATGTTCGTATACTCACGTCTTTGGTCTGGCCTACATATGTTTTATGGCAATCGGAACATGCAATTTCATATATACCCTGGGAGTCATTGACAGTTCTGTCCTTAGGGGGCGAAGGAATGTGGAGATTTGATATTCAATACAAATAAATATAGCACAGATAGTGACGTATTATTAGTAATGAAAGTTACCACCGCAATATTCATTTGATTGAGACCTTCCCAGCGATGTGTTTTCTGTTCCATTTATTTATACTTTCCTTTGTCAAACACTTTCTTGATTGCACCCAGAAGGCAGGGTGGGCTAATTGCTGAAGCGCATGTAAGACAAGATATTATATTTCTGGCCAAAAAATTGGGGTATGCCTGAAGAGATGAAAGAAGCCCGTATACTTCAGGCGTTGAAATATGTTCCTTTGCAATATTTCTGTGAATATGTTCAATATTTCCTTTCCTTCCGAAATTATTCGGAGTGATGCTCATTTCGATTCAGTTTTTTTTTATATGCAGATTCACACGAAAGGAAAGCCCTGTGATGTTCAAAGAACACCGCGTGAATCAAGGGACAGGAGATACGAATTAACAGTTACTTTGAATTCCTGAAGTTTGTAAGCCTCAGGAAAAACCTCTCTTGGCAAGGAATTCCAAACCTCAGCTGTTCTATTGAAAAAAGATCTCTGAGCAAGAGAGGTTCGACAGGTTTCCAAATTCACAACAAAGGGGTGGGAATTCTGTACTCGTCGAGTCATCCGTGTAGATATTGCCAAGCGGGGAACGATTGATAACAATTCGGAAGAGTATCGACCGTGAAAGTATCTATAGAAGAGAGACAAGTCTCCGACCCTTCTACGATGTTCCAATGAAGTGAGCGAGTCTGTGATCGAAGAATCACCAACAAGACGAATTGCCTTTCTCTGAATGGAATCTAGAAGCCTCAATGAATGTTTTGGTGCCGAACTCTACACATGAGAACTGTATTCCATGGCAGGTTGTATCTGAGCCTTGTAGATCAGTAGAAGCTGAAGAGGTGAAGTATTTTTTCGCACGAAATAGAAATCAGAGTTTCTGAGAAGCACTTTTAGCGATCGGTCTCACATGGTTTTTCCATGAGAGATTATCACTGATCGTAATTCCTAACATCGAGATATTTGATTTTGTAGAGATAGTTACTCCTGACATCTGAATATTAGGCGATGATAGATCAGCTTTTCGTGAGAAGAGACATGCCTGGGTTTTCCCAGCATTAAATTCCACCAAGTTCATGTTACCCCATTCTTTTGCCAAGTCGTCGTTAATTCTATTGACATGAATGTTTCTTGGAATTTTTGATTCTTGAGCTGGTATGGGTACTCTGGAAGAGAAACTGGTATGAAGATTGCTGTCGTCCGCAAAACTATGTATTGAACAAGATGTTTTCTCGAGCAGATCATTGATATGAAGCAGAAACGAAGTAGAACGCTAGAACTGAACCCTGTGGAACACCTGCATTTATTGGGAGAATATCAGATGATACTTCATCAACAACCACATACAGAGACATATCAGACAAGAAACTCTTCAACAAAGCACACAAGTGAAGAGGCAAACCATAAGACGGCAGTTTACAAAGGAGACCCCGATGCCAAACTCGATCAAACGCTTTCGAAATATCGAGTGCAACAGCTATCGTTTCTCCGAATTTCTCGATTGATTGCTGCCAAATATGAGAAACATAAGCCAATAAGTCACAGGTTGATCTTCGATGGCGAAATACGTATTGTCGATCATTAATTATTCCTGATTTCTCTTTGGAAATGATGGGAAGCAATGCAATTACAAGGTGAAGTTTTTTTCCCCTTTTTAGGAACTGGCTGAACTCTTGCTGTCCTCCAGGTCTTGGGAAAAATCCCCAGGTTATATGAAAGGTTGAATAATTCGCGAAGTACTGGTGTCAATTCGGGGGTACATAGTTTCAAAACAATTGCTGGGATTCCATCAGATCCGCAAGCCTTATTCGTCTTCAGGTCCATTGAAATATTTTTTATAGTTTGTTGATGAAAAATTATCTCAGGCATATGACTGTCGACAGGCGTGATATTCGGGGGATCTTTTCCCGATGAGTCCAGAGTAGAATTTCCAGCAAACATATTTGCAAATAAATTGGCTTTTTGTTGGGCAGTGGTGGCTTGTGATCCATCTTCTTTGGTTAAAGGGGGAAATGAACTGAAAGTGAAATTTTTGGCGACAGCTTTAGCAAATGACCAAAACGAACGAGAACCGTTTGGACATTCAACAAGTTTTGAACGAATTTTCTGATTATGTGCTTTTTTAGCAGCTTCAATTGTTGCACTACACCTATTTCTTGCGTTAACATACTCAGATCTCGTATCCAAACTGAAGCGGAAGGGTAACAGCTGTTATTATTGTTATAATAAACACTTAAACCTCGTAGATGATCAAGAAGAGGGCTTGTTTCACAAATTATGTTGAACCCTCGGTTCAGATCAAACTACTGGGTGAGTAGATATTGTGAAACTGCCCCTTAGTTCATTTATTAGGTTCACCTCAACTCTTTCGTTCAGAGTTCCTGTCAATAACCTCAAGCATATTACTGATGAACAGGTTTCATAATTTGATAATGTTAATATTATTTTTACGAAACCGCTTTACGTGTTTCACTATCCAGTATTTTCTTCAGGCTTGTTATTGTATTACCTATACCTATAGGTAATATATAGGTAATACGTAGTACCATAACACGCTGAATAAGCTATTGTATAGTGATAGTCGTGTAACGGTTTCGTAATCTGTCTAGTGAAGAATAACACACATTTTTTTTTTATTACTGTATCAGGGATTTTCATCAAGTATTGGCCAATTTCATTCACTCATTGTGTAATGATGATAATATTCAAAAAAAATGACGTTTTATGGAAATCGAAAAGAGTGAAATATGTATTTCTATTGTTATAATTGGATTCTCAATCAACTTTATTACCCAAGAAACATTACATGTTTATAGTAGGGAAATATTTAAAAGAATGAGAAAAATATATATATGGTAATATGATTAATAAATACAACAAAACATATACATATGTACACACATATATGCATACACATACAAACATATACATACATATATATACACATACATAAATACAAACATATACATATAACAATCAAAATTGGAAGCATAGGCTCGAAATGAAAATATTCAGAAAATTCAATGTTACAATGTGGTGGATAGGGTATTATGTGATGATATTCTAGAATAAAAAAAAAAACAATTACAAATCTATATTGTAACTACCTATGTAAGAGGTGAAGGTGTCAAATTCATCGATTAAATCAGCTTAATATTTCTTTTTTCAATTTGTTTTTGAATTTGATCAGTGAATGGTGTTTTTTTATATCATCAGATATTGAATTGTAATTCACTATTCCGTTATGATATACTGATTTTTTTCCAAAATTTGATCTAAAATGGCTAGCGGCTAACAATTTGGTTTGTCTTGTATTGTGAGTGTGAATACTGTTCACTTCAGGAAAGACTATATTCGAGGCTTTTTTCATTTTTCTTATTGAGTGGATAAAACAACAGATTCTCAACTTATAAAGAGAGTCCAAATCAAGCAAGCCATTTGGTTTATATAAATTGACTGTTGGTTCCATATAATTTAATTTGAAAATGCATTTGATTGTTTTATTCTGTAACTTCTTCAGAGGATTTAGAAAGCAATTACTTGCAGTGCCCCATATTGAAATGAGATATTGCAGGTTTGAATGAATTAGAGCAAAATAAATATTTTTAAGAAACTTTAATGGTATGTAATTCCTTATTTTGAAAAGAATACCAATCAGTGGGGCTATTTTATCTCTAATTTTATCAATATGTTTATTCCATGATAGTCTTTCATCAATATATAGGCCTAAAAATTTTATTGTTTGCTGATAATTTATAGTTTTATTATTGTACTTAATTGGAACTTTTGGAGTATCCATCTCCTTTTTGAAAATATTCATGAATGAAGATTTTTCGAAATTGAGTGTCAATTTATGTTTTTGTAACCAAATGAATATTTTATCAATATCATTTTTTATTCTATTTGCTATATCATCGTGATTATTAGAAAAGTAAATGATTGTTGTGTCGTCAGCGAACAAGGATAAGACCCCATTAAGGGCCAATTTTGATATTGAGTTGATATAGATTAAAAATAAAACAGGGCCAAGGATAGAACCTTGTGGGACGCCACAATCTATATCTTTTAGTGAACTTTGATCACTTCCCAAATAAACATATTGTTTTCTTTCAGATAAATAATTTTGAAACCATTTATGTAAACTTCCCCTAATACCAATACTATATAATTTTTTGAGTAATATATCGTGATTAACTGTGTCGAATGCTTTACACAAATCTAAAGATAAGATGGTACATTTCTGGCCATTGTCAAGTTTAATTTGAATATTCGAAACGACGTCCATCACTGCTGCCTCGGTGTCTCTAGATCTGCGGAAACCATATTGTCCATTATATAGTAAGTTATTTTTCTCGAGATAATTAAAAAGTCGAAAATTTATCAATTTTTCTAGAATTTTTGAAATTACGGGAAGTATAGAGATAGGTCGATAGTTGCTTAAATCTGTTTTTTTGCCATTTTTATAGATGGGAATTACTTTTGCAATTTTCAATTTTTTTGGTACAATACCTGTTTCAAAAGATCGAGATATTATGAACAATAGAACTGGTGAGATTTCGAATTTGACAGCTTTTATAATTTTTACACTGATCCTATCAAAACCAGAAGCCTTTTTAGAATCTAATTGATCTATAATATTTTCAATTTCTATCAAATTTGTGGGTTCTAAAAACATAGACAAAACATTTGATTGGTCTTCGAATGATTCTGAGGAATTTGGAATAGCAGAGGATAGTTTCTTTCCAATACTAACAAAATGATCATTTACAGCTTCACATATTTCAATTGGACAATCAATTTTTGTATTTTTCACTTCAATAGCTTTTATTTTAATTTCGTTAGAGTAACTTTTATTATGTAGCAAAGATTTGATTCCATTCCAAACCGCTTTGGGATTAGCATCAGTGAATTGTTCTTTATAAAATTTGTATTTTTTTTCCCTGATAGTTTTCTTCACAATTTTATTAAAATACGAATATTGAGCAAAAAAATATTCAGATTGAGGATTCTCTTTTTTTTTGTAGAAGTAGTTGTCTCTTGTTTTAATCAACAATGCAAGGTGGTTATCAAACCAAGGTTTAGATTTTTTTCTAAATTTGATTTTTTTAATAAATGAACAGGATTCGAATGTTTCAAGTAATTCATCATAAGCCTCATCTGGATTTTGGTAAAGGTGAATTCTATTATTCAGTTTAAGTAATTCCTCTTTAAGTTTTTCACAATTGAATGTTTTATTTTCTGTCAAAGATCTGTCAAAATATTTCACAAACACACACATTATGCACCCCGCTATATCAGTTCTTCGTATTTCAAAGACTGATACGTATCACATTCAAAGTAACGACCGGTTGTAAATGTGACCTGGTTTGGAAAGAACGTGTCATTCGATAGATAGGTCCGGAAGCGCTAGCAGGCACAATATCATTTGAGGCATTCGTGGGGTAATCAACATTCATGTCTGTGACATTGTGACTTTATGACGACAGGCTGAAAGGGACCAGAGAATCAATTGACTGTCTACCGGGGATAAATAACTGGATCTGTCACGTCGGAGGGTGATAGAGTATACAGGTGGCTCTGAAAGTTCAGAAATCTTTATGCCAAAAAGTAGAGTTGGATATATCCACTAATTTCGTGAAATGAATTCACAAATCATAATTCATTTTGTTTATTTTTCGAGAAAAACGAAACATCAATAAATTTACTAGCCATGTGATGAATTAGATCTCTCTCTCTAGTAAATTTGCACCCAATTTTCTTCCGAAAACAAAAGAACTTGACCAAACTTTTGCCGTCTCCTTCGAATAGGCTCAAGATACTCGATTCTGTTTTTTATAACTTGTCTTTCAATGAGTAGGAAGTAGGTACCTAACAATTTGAAAAATATGTCGACTTTCAGATGAAAAAAAAATAAAATCATACTTCGTTTCGAAAAATTCAATTTATAAAACCACTGAATCAGTACCCACTCAGAATGTACCAAATTAATGAAGAAATCAATATTTTGAACCTAGTGTCGATACGTTTGTGCCCCTGAGGATTCAGATATTTGAGCTAATATGTCGACTTTCAGATGAAAAAAAAATTAAAATCATACTTTGTTTTGGGAAATTCAATTTATAAAACCACTGAATCAGTACCCACTCAGAATGTATCAACTTAATGAATAAATCAATATTTTGAACCTAGTGTCGAGACGTTTGTACCCCTGAGTATTCAGAGATTTGAGCTCCTGAGATAAAAAGTTATAGAGTATCAGATCTAGAGAATTGGTCTGGGATTTTGTCGATCTGAAACGAGTTTGCCCGAGATGATTTGCAGTTCGAGTTTGGTATTTGTGAAAGTCAGAATAAGTATAAAATGTGTCCATACGGTTATGTATCTCCTGAACGGTAACGTAAATGAATAGCGAAAGAAGGGACATAATGAGGTATTTTCTGAAAATAGGCCTGCAGTGATCCCTATATCCAGCACCAGCGATAATTCTGATTGCCTTCTTTTGTAGTGTGAAAACTTTTGACGCATTGCAATAGTTTCCCCCAAAGAAGTTTTCCATAAGATATATGACTGTGAAAAAGAAAATAAAATGATCGCATTGTGTTGAAAGTTGAAACATAATTGATTATTCAGGAAAATGAATAGTAATGACAAATCACAATTGATTTTGCTTATTTTTCGAGAAAAACGAAACATCAATAGGTTTCCTCGCCATGTGATAAATTAGATCTCTCATAATTTTGCACCCAATTTTCTTTTGAAAACGAAAGAATTCGATTAGAAATTTGTCGTATACTTCGAATAGTCCCAAGATACTGGACTATGTTTTTTATAATTTGTCTATCAATGAGTAAAAACTTGAAAAATATGTCGACTTTCAGATGAAAAAAATATTAAAATCATACTTTGTTTTGGGAAATTCAATTTATACAACCACTGAACCAGTACCCACTCAGAATGTATCAACTTAATAAATAATTTATGGTCAAGATGATTGACTATTCTGTGATCTAAAATCGACATTGCTGTTACTCTATATCAAGTGAAAATCATACCATCAATGGTTAGGGCTTTGGATTTGAGAACAGATGGTCTGGTGAAAATTCGAATCCAACTTGGTACTATTTTTTCAACAACATGTTACTCATAGGGTAGAAGTTCCTCTCGAGTATATACCATGTATGAACTTCAGCATATGCCAAAAACGTATATGGATTATTATAAATGATTTCCGGTAGTAAGAACGTAGTATATCCTATTCAATATCCCGATGATAGTAACCCGTATGCATAACATTGGTTCTTTTTTACATGCAGATTCACACGAGAGGAAAGCCCTGTAATGTTCCAAGAACACGCGAATCAAGGAACAGGAGATACGAATGAACATGCACTTTGAATTTTTAAGTTTGTAAGCCTCAGGGAAAAATCTCTTTCCGCAAGGAGTTCCAAAGCTCAGTTGTTCCACTGAAAAAAGAGGTTCGAAAAGTCTCCAAATTCACAACAAAGGGGTGGGAAGTCTGTACTCGTCGAGTCATCCGTGTAGATATTGCCAAGGGTGGAACGATTGATAACAATTCAGAAGAGCACCAACCGTGAAAATATCTATAGAAGAGAGACAAGTCTCCGACACTTCTACGATGTTCCAATGAAGTAAGCGAGTCTGTGAGCGAAGAATCACCAACAAGACGGATCTTTCTCTGAATAGAATCGAGAAGCCTCGATGCATGTTTTGGTGCCGAACTCCACACATGAGAACTATATTCCAAACAGGTCGTATCTGAGCCTTGTAGATCATTAGAAGCTGACGAGAAGTGATGTATTTCTTCGCACGAAATAGAAATCCAAGTTTCCGGAAAGCATCTTAAGCAATCGATCTCACATGGTTTTCCCATGAGAGATTATCACTGAACGTAATTCCCAGTATCGAGATACTTGACTTTGTAGGAATAGTTACTCCTGACATCTGAATACTAGATGATGATAGATCGGCTTTTCTTGAGAAGAGACATGCCTGGGTTTTCCTAGCATTAAATTCCACCAAGTTCATGTTACCCCATTCTATTATTTTTGCCAAGTCATCGTTAATTTTATTGACGTGAATGTTTCCTTGAATTTTTCTTTCTCGAGCTAGTGTGGGGACTCTGGAAGAGAAACTAGTATGAAGAGTTCTGCCTTACGCAAAACTATGTGCTGAACAAGATGTTTCCTCGAGTAAATCATTGATACACACACAACTGAGGAGGCAAAGCATAAAACGGCAGTCTAGAAAGGAGACCCCGATGCCAAACTCGATCAAATGATTTTGAAATGTCAAGTGCAACAGCTATCGTTTCCCCGAATTTTACGATTGGATGCTGCCAAATATGAGAAACGTAAGCCAATAAGTCACTGGTTGATCTTTGATGGCGAAATCCGTATTGTCGATCATTATTTATTCCTAATTTCTCTAGTTAAGTGATAAGCTTCATATTGATAGCTTTTTCCATGTCTATGTAAATGATAGAACGCAATGCAATTGATCTACAATTACGAGTTAAAGTTTTTTTTCCAGATCCGCAAGACTTAATCGTCTTCAGTTCCATTGAAATATTTCTGAAAGAGCATATGCTAATTAAATCCTGATATTTTGAAGTTGATACTTGGGTAATGTCAGAATTTACAACTTCAAATTGAATTACCGAATCTAACGACGGAGAGCTGTTTCAACCCAGCTGAAACTTTTCAGTAGCCTGGTAGAACCTGCGAACAGAATGCACGAAGAAAATATGAAATCCAATACAGATGATGTTTGTCGTGAAGGAAAAATATCTGTTTGGTTTGACCAAATATTTAAACTCCAAAGAAATTGGATTTTTTTTTCCTGTGATTTATCGTATTTTCAGTTTATTTGAAATATCCTTCTCTTTATATGTTAGCACGTATCTGCAAAACAATAAAAAAGCTTCTATACGAATTCTTCCTAGAACTTATTCCCAACTGCTACTAATACATTATCGAGACATCGAAATGATAGCTTTCCTCAAATTGAAACACTTTCTTGTTGATGTAATCCATGCATTGAGGTAGAAATGTTCTGATTTCCATGTTTGTGTTTTCTCTGTCTTGGAAATGAAAATGAAAAAGCTTGGAATTCTCATAATTTCGGTTTTTAGGACCAATTGGCGGAGCTGGACAGAATTGTGAATTCAATTCATATGAAATGAATTGACCTCATTTTTAGTGAATTCAATTCGTTGGCTTCAATTTATTTTGAAAACAGTTAATTGTGAGTTGCTATCTTCTTCTCAGTGAATTGTCACTTCTGAATTGTTTTTGTAAATTCAATTCACGAAAATGAATCGGAGCCACAAATCAGAGTCACAATTCACGAGCCATTCCTAGAACGCATTTGCTTCTTCTTCACTCCAAACGCGCCGATGACATCATAGTTATCACGTGATGGTTCACAGATATCCTCAAGCTCCAGTCTGGGTATATTCAGAAATTTCAGGATCGTAAATTCATCTATAATTTTTTCCATTCATTAGCGAGTACGTGTTAAAAGAAAAGGTATGAATTGTTTTGTTATATTCATGTTGATGTATCACCAGATTCGGAAAACAAAAACACATTTTCATTAAGTTTTCGAAAATACGCGGTTTTCTACATACAAAGTAGACCATAACCTTTGGGATAGAAGTGAAACTTTTTAACATTGCTGAAATCACTCGATAACCGGACTGAACGCACCAACTTGATACGCGCCATATGTAATTAACATAATGGCGTATTAAAATTACTTGAGAAGAAAAAACTATTCAGATATTCCAGATATTACTGAAAAGGCAGGATTCACTTTCGACATAATTTATTTCCAATCTTTAAGTTTACACGAAGCCTGTAATGTTCAGAGAACTTTTTGTGAATCAAGAGATAAGAGACGCCAGCCCGTTTCAACTTCATATTTTTGAAGGTTATGAGTCTGATTTTATATGGAAACGACCCCTGAGAGACAAATATTCGTTAGATTTTTAAGATCAAACACGACAAATGGGTGGAAAAACTGTACTGGTCGGATCGACCTGATGAAAATGCCTAGGAAAGGACGGTTAGTGATATATCAATCACAAAGAAGTCATGCAAAGAGTGCGTGAGTTGAGTATCACCGAAATACAAATCCCAAAAAAATATTCAGTAAAATTTTCTATTCATGCCAATATAGAATATAATTGATTCTCAATAGATATCACCAAGCCACTCGAAAAAACAAATTCGAGTTATCTGGTATCAGGTAAAAGGACGAAAAATTGTTGATCAAGTTGATTCGTTTTCCGAAAAAAAAGAGCAAACTTACAAATTAAATTTTTTTCATTGAGAGCTGGTTAACGGGAAATCCCGTAAACCAGTGGCGGATCCACGGGGGGGGGGGTTTCGGGTCCGGACCCCCCCCCATTGGGAAAATGAGTTTTTTTTTTCAAATTTTATCGGCTCCTAATTTTCAAATTTTGTTAGGGAACGAAAAAATGTCACATGAGCAAGACAAAAAAATAAAATAGAATACATTTTTTTGCTTTAAAATTGAAGAACTTTAATAATTATTACTACATTCCATTGAAAACTAAGGAGCAGGCTACATTTAAAGTGAATTTGCATTTTTTAACAACCAATTTCATCAATTTATTCAATTCAATAATCCTCCAAACAAGATCTGGATTGAATGTTACCCAAACAAACAAATTTCGCTTGGAATTTTTGGACTCACCGATTGTTCTTTCCTTTTTTGTTTCTGGTTCAGTCGGTTCAGACGCTGGATCAAGCCGAGTAAAATATGAAAATAGAGTCCCCTTCATGTTGTAGGTTCAAAATAAAATGCTTTTTTTTTAACTATCAAATGTCATTTCTCTCGATGACACTTTAAAGAAAATTGACACTTGTCAGGCTTATCGAGGAAAAGTTCGAGAAATTTCTGACAGTGCTGCCATTGGATCCTTTTTGGCGCAGTATTTGAAAAATTAGACTTGTTACATTTGTGATTGCGTATGCCGGTAACGATTTGAATATACTATGTATGAGTAGAATATGCTGTTGATTTGGTTGAATCAACTCGATTTGGTTGAATCAACTCGATTCGGTTTGAAAAAAGTAAAGTTTCGAACCTACTTTACCTCCTGGCTACACTTTCAAATTTTGCTCATGTCAATCTCTTTCACTTTTTTTTTTTGGATCTTGACTAGTTGTTGCTATACGGTAGCTCATAATTTCATAATTTTCTGTTTATATATATATATATATATATATATATATATAAATTTTGAGTTATAGACCCCCCCCCTTGACCTGATCCTGGATCCGCCACTGCCGTAAACCTTTCGTTTCTAAATTAACAAAATGAATTTATGGATTGATATGAGTAACAATTCACAAGCTGGCTTGTGGCTTTAATTAATTTTTTTTTCTGATGAATTACCAATTAATGGAATTCAATTCACGATACGAGTGGATTTGTCCAACTCTGAAAATTGGTATATTTGTACTGATACGTGACTGAAATATTATAAAAGAACAAAACTGACTGACAATTTCATCAGTTATGTATCGTTCTCCATGAATTTGGAGATTCAATGAGAAAAAAAATATATAAAAAATACATATACTTGGCGACGTTTCGGAAGCTGGTCTGTTTCTTTTTCAAGCCTTTTAAATTTTTTTAATGAGAGAAGAAATTTGGGTGAGTAGCAAAATATGACATTCGCATGACTATTCATCAATAGTTAACGAGTGTTGATTTTTTACACAACCTTGTTTATGATATTGCAGTTACGAATCGGGGCAAATATTTCTATAAAAACATACATTGTGAGAATTTGAAGCTTTTTCTTTTTCGTTTCTAGTGAAAAAAAATCCAAAAAAATTGATTGAGAACCATGCTTCTCAGGGTGAAATTGAGTCACGTTTCCTGATAACTGGATGTGTATATAACACAAAATATAAATTAATACACTCTTCATCAAGTTGTTAAAACCCAAAATTCACACAAATCTCTGCGTATCTACCCGTATTACAAGCAGATATTTTCGAACAGGTTTAGGTCAGAATCAATATTTGAAACTTAGTGTCGAGTCTTTTCTACCCCTCAAGATCACCATTCGAGAGTAGAAAAATATTATTAATGACTCCAACAAGCGACAGTAATTTCCTCAATCTTTTATCTTCAAATATACAGAATGGTGGATGAAACATTTTTGTCACGACGTTGAATACGTACCAAATATCAATTCCAAACCGAAACTGGTTGAGAAAAGGGCCGAAGGGTAGAAAAAATTTGATGATATCGGGTTTTCCAACCATTTTCACCAGCTGAATAAGGTGAATATTTTCTGGGTGAGACCAAACATTCCACTCTAGAATGCATATTTTTCAATACGTGAATGCTCTTCAAATCAAGTGTTGACTGTTTCGAAAAAATGTTTCGAAACTGTATCCCATTTGGCATGGAACTTTTTCGAACAACGGGAAGCTTTTCCATCAGTTGTTGATTTTCTTAGTCACGTATTTGAATCGAAATGGCATCTACAGTTAATCTGGAAGTGGAGCACACAAAATTGGCTCTTTTCCTGGAATCAGTAAATTGCATTTTCCAGTTGCTTTCCAAGGGATGAATCATCAGTTCCGCCTTTTAAAAAACGACGTTGGGAGTTTTAATTAAAATGTCCCCTAACGTTAGCTCGCACCGGCTGTTTCGAAGGATATTAATCAAAAGTACACGATACAATGGTTCAGTTAATTCGCAACACACTTCCTGTTAATATAATTATTGAGAAGTGGAAGCAGAGTATGGCCATCCATCTGTGCTATTTTTCTGAGAGTGGGAGAATGTTGAAAGAATCTATATCTGCGATCAGAACAAGTTGTGCAATTTGTATGAAAAGTCAATGTCATGAAGCACATGAGTGTTATTTGGAAGAATAATACTTCATCTTCACGAAATCTGTAGAAGATTTCAGGAAGTGATTTTTGGCCTTTTCTTCTCCGAGTCGAAGCTAAAAAAATACAAAATTCATGAAATAACATCAAATAATAAGCAACCACCCTTACATTTAAGCAATTTGTGATAAACAACGTGATACCTGCACGGTAGAATTTTTTTTCTCAAAGTGAAAGAAAGTATAAAATTCATTTTTGTAAGATTTTCTCTACAATGTCTTTCCCCAGTATCTACTGCATCAAATTAAAATATGTACAAAGTTGAGAGAATAGAAATTGATGATCTTTCAAAAGAGGTATCGCTTAACCCCTCATTCCAATTAAGACTTGCATTTCCCAGTTAAGTGTTGAACGTCACCCTGCCGAAGGGGTGCAAGTGACAAGGTTGAAAATATGAAATTTTTTCCCGAAAGTTAAAATCGATAATTCGAGAACTTTTTTTACTAAAGGCCAGTCCATTCGATTCTTTTTTGTTGATTCCGAATCGTCTCTTCAGACAGATGGTGGAGAAAAAAAAGACATATTTTTTTAAATGGCGTTCGTCAAACTATCATTGATGATTGAAACAATTCCAAAGTTGAGTTATTAAAATTTCACTTCACCACTATTTAGAAACTGATAATTCAAAAACTATTATGTTGAAGGTAAATTTTCAAAAAATATTGAGTAAAAAATTCATGAGTGTTTTTGAAATTCGAAAATCAGTCTTTCTCCCTGAATCAGTTCTTTAGATTTTTCAATACCAATCAATAAAGGCATTCCAAATCTGATAATTCAAAAATTGCATTTTCCCAGCATGTTCTGGTACGATGATAAATGATGCAATACAATACTGAAGTAATGAATTCTTTCTAGGAATGAATTTTCGTCATACTTGATATTTCATGTAGCTGCCTTCTGCCAGTTATGCGCAAAATCCAATGTTTATAAATACGCAAACTTGCTTTTTCTCGATGTTTTATGAGCATTTTCATCGCCAAACATCAGTTCGACGGTGTAGATACATAGGAACACACTTGTTTGGCATGGCAGGTCCAGGCACACTCCTTATCATTAGCACACAAAAATTATACAGGGTGGCCCAGCGGAAACTAAACAAAGTGATATTGCCGAGGTTGAAAGTTGATACGAATTGATGTCAATGTCGACTTGTTAGTATAGTAACAATGATATCTCGAGACCTACTGTATCAAATTAAAAAACTAAAGAGCGTCGGAAATGAAATTCGATGCCCTTCAAAATGGGGTATCACATGTACCATAATACCATTGAAGATGTAAGGGTTGGAGCTAATCCCTTCGAGGGGCTTGAAGTGACAAAGTTGAGAATTTGCGGAAAAAATGTCCGCCTTGCAATAAATATCGGCCTTGTTCCGTTTTCGCTGGGCCATCCTGTATTTATAGTTTACGAGATGCAAACTGTTGAAGTTGTGAAATGGCACTTTGAGGCTTTTATTGGCTGAACTTTATTTCTGGGAATATCACAAAATTATCAGTGGATTTTGGATCTATACAATACTGCTATACTTGGCCAGTACAATGGGATGTTTTTCAAGCATTTTTCAAAACTATACACAGGGCGAATCAAGACTTTTTCCAAGGTACACAAAATGAAAATAATTTCGGAATGAAGCACCAACGTCATGTGTCGGATCGTATCGAAAATCGAAAATAAAATTTTGTGTTGAATATATTCGACACGATCGGCTGAACTTATGATATATTATGATTGGATATGCAGGATATGTTCAAAATAAGGAGTTAGTCAGTTCTCGATAAAATAACGATGTGGGTATATTATGAAGTTCAGACCATGACCGCCATCAGTATAAATAAATATGTCATGTACTCTGATTGAAATGTTTTATTTCAGTCTCCCCCAAGCAACGATGTCAATATCCAATATTGTCAATAGATCGATCGATGAGAACAGCAATACTGGGAGATTTCTTATCCAAACTCAATGAAAAAGGTGCTAATAGAGAGAGAAGTTATTGAAAAAATACTACTTTCTTCTTTCTAATAATTTTTTGGAATCGGAAAAAAAAGGTTTTAGCAAATTTTAATAAAGTTCTTTAGTATTTGAAAGATGATCGTGCCACTGATTTTAGGCCTCAATGATTTCAGGTCCAACGATTTCTTCAAGGGATCTCCGATTAGTTGCATCACAGATATGATTAAGAATTTTTGTCGACGGATATTTAGCACCTGCCAAATGTCCCCAAAACAGCAAAACAACAAAACATTATAAATGTGTACATAAGTACTCATAGTTCTTGAACCAGATTTGCAAGTGCAATAATGTACCAATACTGGTGGATCTTCATTATCATCAAGTACATTATTGTAGTAGACTATCCATAGTAGGTATTTGCTTAAGTTTTTGAATCTTGAGTAAACACGAAACCTCAAAAAGTTTGGATCAACTCTCAATTCATCAAATTCTATAATTTCAGTCGCATTCGTTATTCAGTGTGAAAAAGTGGATGAATAGACTTTTCAAAAATGACCTACTACTGGAAACTATATCATAATTTATGTATGTATTTCTATTCCTCGCATGACAGATTTGAAACCTCTCTGTGGCCAAATTGTTGAATACTCCGGGAGCAGATAATATTTTTATATTTTTTAGTACTCAGCCATTCCATTAGCGTAATTTTCATTCATTTCATGGTGAAGGAACTTTCCGTTTTGTTTCAAAGTATGGAAGGAGAAACTCGAGAATCAGTATTGAATTCATCCATAGTGTGAATTTATTTACTAACATTAGTATTTTAAGTAAAAACCTCTACTCGCTGACCCGGATCTCTTATTTTCGATGGGGCTAGCCCTATTTAGAAAATTATTTTGCACACTCTCAGTGGAAAGAAGTTAAAACCTGGTTTGTGAGGAATAAAGTTGAATTATCCTTCGAGATAGAATAGATAGAATGATCTAGAATGGTATATTCAGCATCTCCATCCATTAAATTAAACAAAGACAAGTCCTGTAATCTTCACAACAATTTATATGATATATCCCCTATAAAATGTGAAGAGAAGGAAAATTGACCGGTTATTTTTCTTATATATATATATTATATAGTATTTCTGTAACTTTTGGTAATATTAGACTCGTGCATTCTCAAGTCACACTGTCAAGTGGCCATATGATACAGATAACCACTGCACTGAAATGATCCAATCATCTAATCCAAAGAATATATAACAGATACACTTATACTTTACACCTTCTCTGTATATTCAAAAAAATTCCTAACCTTTGCAACTAGTCAATCTTATCGGATACACTCAACAAAGAAAATTCAATTTTCATACGATCCGACTCATGACGTTGATGCTTCATTCTGAAATAATTTTCATTTTGTGTAACTCGAAAATGATTCACCCTGTATATAGTTTTCAGAAATCATTGAAAAACGTACCGTTGCACTGGGCAAGTACGGTAGAATGGTATAGATCGAAAATCCACTAATCATTTCGTGACATTCCCAGCAATAAAGTTCACCCCCATAATGACCTGAAAGTGCCATTTAACAACTAAAACATTCTGTATCACGTTAACCATACATCGAATTTTTGTGTGCCCTCGGAAACATTTGTTCAGGAGGCCGAGCTCAACAACATACTGAAAATTTGGACAATTTTACCGAAATACTCTTTGCATAAGGAGATTGAGTGGTCCTTTGCAAAGAATCTGGGCTCAAAATCGCAAAACTTCATTACCAAGGCTGAATATTTTGAAAAACAAACGGAAAAAAGATGAAAATTATATTTTCAATTCGAATCTAGAAACAGAAATTTCTCACTGATAATATATAGTCATCAGCGGCGGCCTTAGGGGGTGGGGCAATCGCCTGGGGCCTCGCTCTTGCAGGGGCCTCGCGCAACAACCCACCTAAGCAAATTTAAAAAAAATTAGATTTTTTTAATTCAAAACTTTTGATTTTGATCCTTAATTATTGTTACGAGCTAGGAGGTTCGATTCAATAAAAATTCAGCCACTATAGTAAGTGAGCTTCGGAGACTTCAGTCTTCCTGTATCGCTTGTATCACATTCAAATTTTAAATATTCCGCGCCTCGGCGCCGTCGCCGCGCTTAGGCCTAGCTAAGCTAAGGAAGCTTGGACTCTGTATGATTTAGGTACCCTGTGACCAGACGCTACATGAGAAGTCCGCCAGATGTAGCCTCTTCTATCGCTCGGGAAATCCCCGTGTTTTATTTCGTACGTCAACTTTTGTCATCTTGGAAATATTTTGCTTTCAATAAGAGTTAAAAAGTCATTAGGTACGCATCGTACATATTAACTCCGTAATATTATTATGTTCTTATAATATTTAAAATATTGAGTGAGCTGGAAAAGTGTAAACTACAGTATTTGAAGTATTGAGTAAGCTGAAAAAGTGGTGATACTCAAACATTATTTCTGACTCAGCGAAACAAAACAATATTTACGAAATGAGTTCGCGTGATCGTGATACATTTCAACAATCGTTACTATGGATACACGAACCGAGCGGGTATTTTTCGATACCTACCGGGTATTTACCAGCCCGAAAATGTCCCGCCGGGAATTTATCGGGGGTTATATCCCGAGTGCACCAAGTTTAATCGGTTAAAATGTGTGCTGCAATTCCATGATTCTCGAAATTTTGCTTAGCAAATGACTTGAATGTATGATAATTTGATAAAATCCCGAGACCGCAGGTCGAGGGATTTTATTTTAAATTATTATACACGAAAGCATTTGCTTGAAAGCAAAATTTTGAAAATCATGGAAATGCACGCATTTTGGTCGATTGAACTTGGTGAAGGAGGGATATATGTTTAGATTATTTCCAGAAAACATGTAAACTCGGGAAACATCAAAATCGAACACAGGAACAATATAGTACCAGAGATAGTACCTGAAAAGTGATCCAAACGCCCGGTTTATTTCGAATATTTTAATCGGTTAAAAGGTCTAGTGCATTTAATCGCTGTAAAACTCTGTAAAAGCAGTCTAGCCTTCAACTGTTTCATCGTTTATTCGCATTGAGGGAAATAATCGCTGTAATTGATCGAAAATGTCCCGCTTCATATGGGATTTTTAACATACGATGAATTTATTCGAGAAAATGGTTTCCAGGCATCCCTTGTAACAGCGAGAGAAATAGCAGAGGAAAATGACATTGACAGGCAGTTCAAAGAAGTCAGAAGACGACGTAAAAAAAGGCATTTTGATTATGAAGGAGAAGATGAAGGTCATGAATTGAATGCGGAAGAGATTTTCAAAATAAACTTTTTTTATGTAATTGTCGACAATGTGCGCGCAAGCTGCCATCCTAGGTTTGAGGCACTTAAACATCATGAGAGCATATTTGGTTTCATGTATGATATAAAAAGATTAAAGGAAATTAGTGATAGTGAACTTTTGAAGCAATGCAGCGACTTGCAAATATCTATGACAGTGGGAGAATCATGTGATATTGATGGACATGAATTGTACGAAGAACTGAGTATGTTCATGAGTGTGTATGAAAATGTGTGGAAACGTGTGGAAACGGCGATATTATCTCGGTGCTGAAATACATAATAGTAAACAAATTAACTGAAGTTTACCCCACTATCGAAATAGTCCTGAGAATTATTGCCACCACACCTGTGACAGTTGCGTCTGCTGAAAAGAGTTTTTCGAGGCTTAAAACTATTATAACATATTTGAGGAATTCGATGACACAAGATCGGCTTCCAGCCCTTGCTATTCTTTCAATCGAAAATGACGTAGCTCATTCGTTGGATTATTGTGCTTTAATTGAAGATTTTAGTCTTAGGAAAAGCCACAAAAATCAATTTTGGAAATTTATCATCTCTGTATTTGTTAATTTGGTAAATCTTTCTATGTATAAATATATAAATATTTCAAAACTCAAATTTTATCCATTTGTATAACTTTAGCATTTCTCGTCAAACATGAGAAATGCCTAAACCAAACAACCAGACCTACTTTCGCATCACATACATTTCACGAAAAGCAAAGGGCCTCGCGAAGGGCATGCCGCCCGGAGCCTCGCAATGGGCAAGGCCGCCGCTGATAGTCATTTTGATATTATTACATATTTCAGAAAGCGAATGGTGAAACTCCGATGTCGCTATTTCTTTCCGTTGCGACAAAAGGGCCTCGCGAAGGGCATGCCGCCCGGAGCCTCGCAATGGGTAAGGCCGCCCCCCCCAATCACAAAATTTAATTAGGAGGTATTTCAATGTTAATGATGAGATGAGGGCAGATGCAATTTTTTCACAACTACCCTTATTCTTCTACACATATAATTAAGGTTCAAGGATCTCACAATCTGAGGTATATTGTATGCAAGCACAACCTGTAGATATTTTTCTGGATGAGACCAGGACTTCGTTCATTATTTTCGTAATTGATTGGACCAAGACAAAAGAATTTTCAATTTGACTCATTTTTTCCAAGAACTCACCGCAATACAGCTTCAGGCTCAGGAATGTCGTATTCATGACCAACGAACTTCTTCAATGCAAACATACACCCGCTTATAACATCTTCATCTGAGAGGAGTTCTACTTCGGCAGCCATCGGGCCGACAACCCACCCCAACAAAACTCTTGGATGACTATCGATGACGAAAAATCCGAAAACGTCTTCCAGCCAAGACCTGCCCTTCTCGTCGGTTGGGCCAAAGCGGCTGATCTCCTTGCTATCTTCCTTGGTCCACAGCAAGTTGAAACCTTTCAACTCGTTCGGCCACCACTTCGTGGGGAACCTCAAGAGAATTTTATTGACCGTCCCCAGAGCGATGTGTTCTATGGAGTTCACTTTGTAAGGAGGCAGGGCCGGTACGAACAGCTCCTTGTGGAATCTCTTCAAAACTCCCACCGATACGGTAACTATGGCGTGATCTGCGTTATAGGAAGAGCCGTCTGCGCAAATGACGGTCACCCCATCTTTATTTCTGTCGTTGTCATCCCAAATGATTTGCGTCACTTCTTTCTTGAGATGAATCTTGTCTTCGATTGGCAGTTGTCTACTAGGATCAGGAATTTTTTTCTGTGAACAAATAGAAACTATTGATGTCGATGAAACCTCAACGGAACGAATGGAAATAGTAACGAAAAAGTGTCATTTATAATCACAGATTACAGAAAAAATTTCAGATAGGGCATATCAGATAAACAGAAAACTATCGCGTCATATTCGTGTCAGACAACTGCGAGAACTTCGAATGAGGAATTCTGTATTATCGACAAGTCAAGAGCAGATTTTACATACAATTGATTGATCGATACAAATCAACCAATAATTCAAATGTACTTCGCAATAGTTTTCATTGGTATATAGATATAGATAGATATATAGATAGATATTTTATTTGACCACATCACGTTTACACATTTGTAGCAAGTCTTAAAAAATATACAATGAGTCTACAACAAAAAATATGGCTTCACGTACCCTATGATAACTTACATATATAAATTTTTTTTTTATGACAAAAGCAGTCAGATTCATAATTTTCTTCAACTCACCTGGATATCACAGGAAAGAAGTGCATATGTTAGGCCTCTCTCAGTACGTAGTACCATAAATTCCAAAGAAAAATATACTTTGCACAAGAATTTTATTCTGAGAGAGATTCTTATATTTTGGCTGTTGAATTAACTCGATCGATATTCGGAAAATCCCAAGGGGCACGATTCTCGAGAGCCACTAATTTTTTTGGGTAAACATATGGTCCTCATTTTCAAATAAAATAAACCTCAAAATAACTTACAGAGAACTATTTTGTCGAAATAAATTCAATCTTCACAGTATTCAGAATTTCAAAATCGCATTGAACGTCAGATGGACCACTCCGGTGAAGGAAGTAAATTTTTTTGTAGAATGAAGGACTAATCGAGACCTCTCAGATCAACTTAATTTTTTTTGGAATTTGTCAAAAAAGGTGTCAAGTATCCGAGTAAACAAGTTTGGTTACTGGGCAAAGCTCCAAAACGCTGTAAAACTTGGCCAAACGGTTTTTTTGGCCCAAAATTAATAAAAATTCAATACCTCGGGCAATATTAAATGATTTTTGGTGAAAATAGGTACCGGGGGGTTTTTTGGGTTACTGATTGAAATTTTGATGTCAGAAATTTCTGAAACACCCTGTAAACCGTTAAAACTACCCTTTTTTAGGGTTTCTTTTTTAAATATTTTGATTTGAAATTCGACAGCAGAATTCAATTGGCTTATCATCTAAACATACAGTACTGCACGAAAAATGTTCATAAAACTTATAAATAGAGGGTCCCAATGGATTAACTATAAAAATTTTATGTGATTGATGGAAAAAAAAGGTTTTTTGGCCATAACTTTTTTTTGGCTGATGATAACGAGATGTACCAGGAACCATTTTAAAGCTGAGGTTATCGCCGAAATTTCATGTCATATGCAACATTTGAATTGGATGGGCCAATTTTTTTTATTTCGACCGACAAAAAAGATCATTTACCGTTATAAACATAAAATGGGTAATTCTTTACGGACAAATTTGCTTACAGATGAAAACTTATAACAAGAAATTGAAATTGAAACTATCCTGGAATGAATGCTGAAAAATTTGGCTGTTTAAAATAAATAATGTTCACTCTGCTGGCCAAAAACTGAAAAGTTTTAAAAAATACACGATTCTACCCAACTTTAGCAGGCCAAAACATAAACAATAATTACCCGATAGGGCCAAAAATGGCTGGACATATTTGGGACGAAGTGTTCTGACTTTTCACCAAAGGATTTTTTTTCCAAGCACCTTAGCTCGTATGGCGCTAAAAAATTGTCATTAAAAATTAAAAAAAAAAATATTTTGCCCTTAATTTTTTTTCTTCTCATTTTGAACGGTTCTGGTTGGTCTCAAAATTTTCCCGATTTTGTCATCTTGCAAAATGATAGGAATCATTTTTTTTGTAAAAGTTATATTTTTCGACATATTCACGCCAGAACGATCCGGTTTCTTCATTTTTCGTTAAGCAACCATTTTTGCCATGTTACAAAAATAATAACAAAAACCCTTCTTTTCACTGAAATACTTCTATAAGTAATATATAATTTTTTTTTAATACTAACGAGTTTCGTAAATTCAAAAAAACTTAAAACTTAAATTTTTTTTCAAAAATCCCTTTTCCTTTCGCTATTACTCAAAAGGGGTGCATTCTTGTGAAAAATTGCAATCAATGTTTTTATGTTAAAAAATGATATTTTCTTTTTCTTTTTTTTCCCCCCCCCCCCCCCCCCCCCCCCCCCCCCCCCCCCCTAATAATAATTAAGGTACTCCAACGAGGTCTCGAAAGTCCGCCCCCCTCTGGGTAGCGTCAAACAGGCCCTGGTTGCGTTGCACCCCTCCTTTTGCGCGGAGGTGGTGGGTATTCATTTCTGAATCTTTTCTGTGTCTGCGGTTATATAATTCCTCTCTTATCTTTTTCAAATTCTGGGCTCTTATCTGTCCTCTATTTTCTAAAATTTTCTTTTCTTACCCCTGACGAACTCAACTCTCGAAGTCGAAACTTGTGCGAGCAATGGATCAACGAGGCCTTCCCTTTTAACGTGCGTTCCCCCCCCGTCCCCGCCGGGTTCCCACCCCCGCCCTCCCCTTATGCCATTTCCTACCCCCTCCCCTCCCTACCCCCTTTCACAAAATATTTTTTCTCATCCCTCGAAAGAAATTGGAATGTTTTTTTCCCCGAATCTTCGTTCCTTTTTCCTTTTCTTTTTCCGTCTTCACTCTTCCCCTCCCCCCCCTCCCCCCGTCCCAATTTCGAGCGTTTTCGTAAATATTCTTTGGCTTATATATTTTATTAGGTGAGCGTCATCTTGATGATTGCTGCAACGATGTTTAACATAGGAAGTTTTTTATATGCAAATAATCAAGTGGAGAATTTTCTTGTTGTCTAATAGTAGATGAATCTACAGGAGAACGGTAGAGTCTCTTTTAAAAGCAACCTACACAGTGTGGTCCATCAAGTGATAAAATATAGGAAGTTTTTTTTATTATTGATACAATTGAAAACCAAAGCGTGGAAAGTTAGTGTTCGATAACCATATTAGATTCACTGAGAACGGCCTCAAAATCAACAGCATACAGGATTGTTTAAAGAATATTGTATTAGTTCAAGAATATATCAGCTCAATTTCGAGAAATACCTACGAGAGAATGACATTCAGAAAAACTGTTAAGAGTTGAACGTAATGTGCGAGGTCAAAGTCGTGACCTCATTCCCATCAAATTTTATTTTTTTTTAAATATTTAACTACTTCAACATGAACATGTTATTAGTTTCATTCAATTGTATCAACCTAATGATCATTCCAGCATAACTTTTTCCAAATTGAGGGCTACCCATTTGTTGAATCAACTTGGATTTATATTATTGAGGTTTCCGCCGAATTCATGTTTGTTACTACAATATTCAACAGGATCTAGTAATCTTGTGATTAATTTTTCAACAAGAACTTGATTATAGGCATACAAAAAACTTCCTATGTTAAACATCGTTGCAGCAATCATCAAGATGACGCTCACCTATTGAAATATATAAGCCAAAGAATATTTACGAAAACGCTCGAAATTGGGAGTAGTTATCCCAGTGAGACTCGAATAATGTGGATTATTTTATAAACCAGTTTCTCGAACACAAAACAGGCAGTTCAAGTATAGTGTCAAATGTTGTGATTGAATGCTGTATCGATTTGGATCTGTCTATAAGTTCTTGATAACGTCTTCAGCCTGGAATCGAAACGTTGAACACTAAAACATCTCTAATACGGAATTATCCCCGAAAAGACTATTTATTATAATTCAGCGTGTGTGAAAACATACATTTCAATTATTTCCAGAACTATTTCCATTATATTCGAAGTAGAGTATTTATGAATCGTTATATCAAGAAATAATATTATTCTAATAATAATGTTTCGTCGAATACAAACAAGAATTGGATGGTCTCCCTACGCTAATTGTATTAACATAGATAAGGACAGGACAACATGGGTTCGGTTGAAATTTCCCCCTCATCCCTTCAGTGTTGACACATCTTATCATCCTCATATTGGACGTGGGATTCGAGAGAATTATGTGCCAGGTAATGAATAATGTTTGACACATTTTTCGAAAGTGAATAGCAAAATGAGACCAGATGATTTTGATCCTCTTCAAAAGTCCTTTCACGTAGGGGATGGAAAGAACTTGTTCCAATG
The DNA here is from genome assembly GCA_032362365.1 of Zygogramma bicolorata. Lineage (NCBI taxonomy): Eukaryota > Metazoa > Arthropoda > Insecta > Coleoptera > Chrysomelidae > Zygogramma > Zygogramma bicolorata. Next base: position 214,643 of record JAVJAQ010001608.1, read on the forward strand.
ACTGCTTGGTATTCCTTTGGTTCGTCCGAGCCAATGTATGATCCACCAACTTCTTCGAGTAGCTGTGCTTCTGAAGATCCTTCCCCACGATTTTCAGTTCCTTGTTGAGACTTTCTCAGGTTTTGCAGTGATCGACTACCCGATCAATCAAAGACTTGAAGATTTCCCGCTTCGTAGATTGATGATAGTTGGATTGCTCATTCAGGTATTACCCAGTATGTGTTGGTTTCCTGTAGACCGATTTTCCTATATTTTCCTGGCCCTTTTCATCTCCACGTCGAAAACCGACAGTTCACTCTGAGATTATTTTTCCATTGTGAATTTGATCGCGGGCCTCACATTGTTCAGGTATTCCAGAAAGGCGACCAATTTTCCATCTTCGTGGTTCCATACTAGGAAGGTGTCATCAACGTATCTCAACCAGACGCGGAGTTTCTTTTTGTTCGATGGCGACTACTTCGAACCATTCCATTGTAGATGATGGCTTCAACTGGAGAAATTGGTGATCCCATTGGTAGTCCTTCATCTTGGCTGAAGAAACGCTGGCGATGAAAGAGTAATTTATGTTTTCTGAACGTTTTTGAATAATGAGTTTTTTTCTCATTTTTCTGATCAAATTCGTAGAATAACAACATGGATATTAACGAGAGCTACATCTTCTGATAAATTTGTCACTTGACTGTTCTACATCATATGTGCGTTTCAATCCACTACACTGAGTGGGCCAAAACATTTCTGTCAATTAATATTTTCAAAATAATAATAATAACGAATTATTTTCCAAGAAAATATGCATGCTTATTGTAGGAACAATTAAACTGATGCCATACTATAAAAGTAGAATAGGAATAGAATCCAAAAAATGAGTAATTAAATCAGATCTTCATATGGCAATAAAAAAAAGTATGATAATAAATGTTCTTTCAAATTACTTTTGGAACAAAATTTTCCATATTTCTTCAATGAATTCGGTGTACCATTGTATAGTTTTATTCCGTTGTGGTAAACAGATTGATGTTCTATATTTGTTTTAATTTTCATCAACATCAAATTTTCTGAAAACCTTGTGGACTGATTGTGTTGATCAATAACTATTTTGAACATCCAATTTGAATGCTTGAATTTATTTTTGGCCAGGTGAATAAATGTACAAATTCAAACGTGTATAATGAAGAAACATCTAGAAGTTTTCTTTGTTTGTATAAATGAGCTGTTGGTTCTTTTCGATCAAGTTTGTATGTACACTTTATAATTTTATTCTGCAATGTTTTCAATGGTTCCATTACGGTTTTTGGAGCTGCACCCCAAATTGAAATCAAGTATTGAATTCTGGAATATATTGAAGAAAAATAAATTGATTGATTCAAGTGATTCATAAAGGTAACATATTTCGAATTTTAAAAATAATACCAAAAATTGGAGAATTTTTTCTCTCAATAACTCAATATGTTTGTTCCAAACAGAACTTTCATCAACTAAAATTCCTAAAAATTTCACTACAGGAGAACACATAATATTTTTCTTATGGAATCTGATAGGATCTTTCGAATGGATGGAGGTGGATTTTCTTGAGATAAACATATACGAAGATTTTTCAATATTCAAAGTTAGTTTATGACTCATCAGCCATAATGATATTTCATGGAGGTCATTGAGCATAAAAGTTTTGATCTCTAGGAAGTTATTCCCGGTGTATACTATTGTAGTATGATCAGCAAACATTTTGATTTTACCGTTTAACTCCAAATTGGACAGGGAATTCATATATATGGGAAAAAGCAATGGACCTAGAACAGATCCCTGAGGAACACTGCATATAACTATTTCTAGTGAAATGTCTCCAATCGAAACAAACTGTTTTCTATTATAAAGATAATTTCGAAACCAACTGTAGGTGGTTCCTCCTAATCCTTTTTTGATCAAGTATATTCAGCAATTCAGAAATTTCTGTTGACAGTAGGTCCTGGTGAGAGATGCACAATTAAACCGGGATAATGAGGGTCAACAGGAACCAGAGGATATTCATTTTGTGACACTTCATATACAGAATTACTATTTGTTATCACCAAAATCTAGAAGTATGTTGTTCTGTTTTTTCACCGAGTTGTTTTGAATCTTATCGCGATAGTTCAGAAAGTAATCAAAACGAAAAGTGAGCTTGGTTTGAACTTTGGAATCGAAAAACTTTTGAAGTTCAGGAATATTCAAGTCTCTTACAATCACGTCGACTGGATGGTATTCTTAGCAATTCTCAGTTCATGACATTAACTTTTCCACCTCCAATAACAGTGCCTTCTAGCGATATCTTACCATTAAAACATCCAAAATTGTCCGGAATCCTCTTTGTCTCCAGTTGAGCTGCTGGTTTCCCACGCATTGTTTGAAAACCATCAAGGCTCCGTGTGTCGATATATCAAACCACGTTCTGCAAGAATCCAGACAGGTGAAGAATTTGTGGAACCATTCTTCTAGGAACTTTGCAATTTTCAGCACCTCTCTGTTACTACCAAATTTTTCTAGAACTTTTTCATTATATCTGAAACAAAATGAAAAAAATATGTGCCGGTTGTTCCAAAATGCACATAACACGCATTAACATGGTTATTAAAAAAATTGAATGTGAAATAAAAGGCTTGTCAAAAAATATCAAAGTCGCGACACGTGTTTCGATATACAATAGCTACGGGATATGTTACCATCCTATATCCTATATGTGTTTTTCGTGTTCGCTTCTGAAATTCACGGATACCCGTTCTTCTGAATTAGTAGTGATGTTCAACTAAGGATCTCTGAATCGCTATGGCAAATTGCGATGATATTTGTATATTTGCAATTTACGGCAATCTCAAAAATCTAGGCAAAAAATCAGATAAAACCAAGAATACCCCAGCGGAAATAAAATATGAACTTCGAGGAGTCAAACACAGAATATCTACTTTTGAAGAAGAAAACGCATATTTGAAAAAAGCAACCGATCACTGGATCGTAAATTTCGCCGTAACAATATCGTGGTATTCGGCGTCGAGCTAGAAGACGAATTCGCATCTCTTACCTTCCTCCGTGAACTCTTGGGAGTATTAATATGTCGAACTGACGTCAACAATCTCTACTCTTATGAATCTGAGGACAAAAAGATCCTAAAAATTGAGCCAGTTTCATGCTTGAAGAAAATTGAGATATCACAGAACTTGCACAAACTCAAAACTAAGAACATATTCGTTGCCAACGATCTGAGTAGAGGGTATCAAGTGATAGATAAATCTCTCCGAAGCCATCTCAATACTGAGAAATAACACGGAATTAAAGCTACCATCAGAGATAACCACTAGGTCATCAGACGACATAAGGTCGAATCCCGATATCTTGAAGGATCAACAGAACGAAGTTAGTGACGATAGCAAAAAAAAGGGCTCATCGTCCCCTGAGGAGCTCATTTACAAAAGGACTTTGAGAACAGAAAACAGAAATCTTTCCGCTTGACGTAAGATTACACAAGTAAAATAAGGAATCCTTTGCGAATAATCAAGTTATTACCTCTTGTTTTTTACTTTGAGTATTCACCCAGACGGTACTAGCAATATAAGCTAATTCACTTTTCAAGTTCAAAATATTATTATTTGTCATTATCTCAATACAATCGGAAACTCAAATTCACCTTGCGATATTATCACCCATAGTAATTAGTTGAAAATAATCATTACTTTCGGATTTTCTTGTTAATATTTTTCAAATTCAGAAATGGCAACATTTGAATGTCAGATCACTATTCACGAGATTTGATGAGTTATCGTTATACATCTTAAAGAAAAAGCCTGATTTATTCGCAATCACAGAGATTTGGCTTACTTCACCAATTGATACCCGTTTGTTTGGAATGATCGTTATAATTTATTTCGCGCGGATATAAATGGTAGAGGTGGTGATCTGACACTGAAATTCAATACACTCCTTTCTAAAATGAGCCCACACCTGGAACATCTCTGGATTTCCATAACCAATAGACGTAAGGGTTCCACTTTAATGGTCGAACATCCTACTCGCCTAACTGGTTACTCTCAAATGCTCGTCAATATTTTGTTCACTACGGATGAGGAGAAGATACAGTCTGTTGATGTTTTCGATATCCCTGGTATATCAGATCACATGGCGGTGTCTTGCTATATTAATACTTTTGTAATGCCACGAAAAGTCAAAATGGTTACTTTTCGAAACCATCATAGATTCGATTTCGAACAGTTTGAATTCGATATGCAAAACATTGAAGGGATGACATATATGCAATCGACAATGTTGATGACATGGTGAAATTTATGAATGAAAATATCATCAAACTCTCTGAAAAACATGTCCCTCTCCAAACCAAAAGAGATCACGCACACAATAATTACAAAATATCGCTTTCAGTAATCGATTGGAATAGTTATAGAGATTTGAGAAACTTTACATTCGACGTGAAAAAAGGCATATCTCAATTTTTCACTTTCAAAAAAAAATCTCAATCAACATGGAGCACACACTTGATATTTACGGATAAAAGGAAAGCAGATATTCCTTATAACCTGTATAATGTCAATCGCATAAACGAGCACTTTCATTTAATTTCTCAACCTGACCGTATTGTTGATCAAATATCTCTACTAGACCGCTATAAAAATCAAAGAATGACAGACTCATTCTGCTTCGCAACTGTTAGTTAGAGGCCACGACACTAAACCTATAATGATAGGGCTCCCAAAAGTCATACAAATAATTTGTCATTTCATTCATAGGATAACACAAAATAACACTGCTGCCATGTCTAGGACCGGTCAACGCTATAAAAAAAACAACAACAAAATTTCATTTTAGGTTTCTGTAATGATGAGTCTCCCGTATTGTGATTGTTTCCCCAAACAGGGGTGGGGTAGGTTTATATGAGAAAGCGCGTTTATCGATTTTTCAGCAATCTTAACTGTTGTATACTATTTTCACGGAGGATAGTAGAACCTGCAGGACACGTCATCCACAACGGTCGAGAAATCCCATGGGCCAACAAAGCCAAATACAGGAGTCGACTTGGACAACAAGCTGACTTTCAGGTCCCACACTCGACAGAGGTTGAACCTGGCGAAAGCCGCACATCACAACCTTTATCCGATAATAGGTCGCAGAAGTAACATGGATCTCCAGGTGAAACTGCTTCTTATCAAAACGATCCTGCTCCCCATTGAACTGTATGCCTCGGCGGCCTGGGGCCATTGCGCGCAGTCATACAGATCCAAACGTTTATGAACGTCTGCTTGCGGGCGGCCGTAAACGCTCCTTATTACTGCCCCAACCGATACATCTACCGGGACCTGAACCTCAGTATTTGGCACGTCGACGAATATCTGCGAGACCACGCCGAAAGCGTCTTCGAGCGTATCAGGAGCAATCCAAACCCAGCGCTGCGTGACCTCCACAACGCACTGAACATGGACGATCCCAGATTCCGTGAGAGGGACAAACACCCGAGGCCTTCCAAGCCAAACCTGAGACCACATCCAAGAGTCGCCCGCCGGCGGCTTAGGTGAGTATAAAGAGTCGCTCCAGCGGCTCGGGTAAGTACACTTCACACCACATTAACAGACATCGCGCGCGCGCACATAAACCGATCCGCGACAGGCGAGAACTGTCCCGGAGAGGTCGGGGGGACCACCATGCAAAAACTGCAACACAGCAGAGTCAGGTAGAAACCAAAGCAACAGATAGAGAGGAAGCAATAGCACCTAAAGGCTGATTTCCAACCAAAGCGGGTTAGATTTCAATTTTGCTGAAGTGCCCAGCAGCAGGTTGAGGTCCGCTCCTGAGAGGGCGGGGTGGAAAGGAAAATGGAGGACGGCGAGGTCTCGTACCCAGGCAACTGGATATGGCATCACGTCATCCTGGGCGCTCAACATGGTGGCCTTTTCCAAACAGTGAACAACATGGCAGCAGCAGCGTTTGGAAGTTGCCCTCCGCGAAACCGATTTTGCGTTTCAATTCGGTTTTATCAGCAATCGGTCGGTTTTTTACGATGTGTCTAATAGAAATACGCCAGCCACTACCACGACCAATGAATTTTAGGTGTGGATTCAATGACATATTCACCTATTGAAAACATTCAATTTGTTTTTGTATTCAGTATGTAAAATGAGTATTTTTTGAATGGCACATAAGAGTGTCAAAAATTCTCTCGAATGTGCCATGAAAACAGGAATTTTATGAACGAAATAGAAATAACGCCAACTGTGAATGTGAAATTACATTGGCTGAAATATATTGAAAATAAATACTGCCAGTCCATCATGACGTGGTTTTTCTGTGTTGTTACTATAGAAACGGCCGTTGGTTGGAACGCCGCCTGTTTGACTGTTTGCTCGTAGTTGCTTCAATTTCAAGTTATTTTCAAGATGGATGTTGATTATGATAGTGGTAGTGATAGTCTATTTGATAAAGCAAATGCAATAATATCTAAATGTTATCGGCCAAATCCAAGTTAGTATATGAGAAAACATATGACCAATTTCGTGAATGGTGCAACAAGAAGCATGTAAAAAAGGTTTCAGCAAATGTGCTCATTTTCTATTTTGAGGAAAAATCAAAAATTATAAAACCTCCTACGTTATGAAGTGTTTACCCAATGTTGAAAAATACATTGAATGTAAGGAAGTTTTCAAAATTGGTACCGCTCATCAAGAACAAAAGCGTCGGATACAGAGGAAAGAAATCAAAAGTTTTTTCAAGAGATGATATCAATACATTCATTCAAGATAATGAAAACGGAACAAATTCACCTTATGAGTTACAGATATAATCATAATTTTGTAAGATTAGAAGTCATTTCATTGTTTTTATTTGTAGGTTGTACTAATTTTTGGGTATCAGCGGTTCTTGTCGGCGTAAAGAATTATTCCATATAACTATTGAGGCCATTGAAGATCTGGATTTATATTGATTTTCAAGATACCTGACACGAGGACCTATTTTACAATAATGTTTACTATTTCAAATTCTGATTATATTGAGTTATACCGCAAGAATAGAGCACCACGAGAGGACTCTACTTCTAGAGGAAAATGTATAACCAACATGTGTGGATGAATAAAATAGGAAAAATTCACAGCTTGATTGCAAAATGGCTCGAAAAAGACATGTAAATAAGCTACACAAGTAACTGTTTCAAGAGAAGCTTTTCAACTCTTCTGGTCAAGGCAAGGGGCAACATTTCGGAAGTAATTGTTCAAACTACACAATCATTTATTTTTCCATTAATTGAAATTGTTTTGGGATGAATAATCAATTACAAATTGACTCAATCAAAAATATATCCATCACGAAGTAATATTTCATGTTCATTTCGTGAATTATTTTGGCAGTGAAAATTAGTCTTTTTTCCACAGTGAAAAAAGTAAGCATTAACGCATCAACAGAGATGTCAAGTTTTTTGAAAGTTGCACAAAAAAGAATATTCATCGCTGTCAGAACAACAGCCTTATGGTTTTTCATGAAGTTATGGTGACTATCACACTCTAGCAACAATTGTTGTTGAAAAATCAAATACTATATTTAGAAATCTTACACTTACCGTTCAATAAAATAATGTCCGAATGGCCCAGGATACTTTGCAGCATCCTCCACATCATCCATAACTTCAGAACCGATGTGGAACAATTCGTCCGTGATGCTCTTGTCCAGTAGAGTACCATCAGACAAGAAGTAAGTGTTATCATCGTAGGTATTATGGGAGGGGCTGAGCAGGTCCAAGTCTTTTACCAATTCGAAAACGACGTTGCCATTCTCCCCATGGACCCACTGCGCCCCCAAATCTACCACGCTGCCTCCAAATTCTACAGAGTTGACCCTGCCTCCTATTCTGTCTTCGGCCTCGAGGAGGGTGATTTCTGTGAAGCCATTTTCTAGTAACTTCGTAGCTGCAGCAATTGCAGAAGCTCCAGCTCCAATAATCACGATTTTTGGTTTGTCAGTCATCCTGTCGAAGAACTAAATTCGATTCTGTTACTTGTGAGAAGGTTGAATGCAACAGATTAGACATATAAGGTCATGTTGTAGATTAGTGACACTAAAAACCTCCAGTCGTAATAAAGTGATAAGATATGTACACAATCGGTATAATATAAAAACAAATAATGATTTGGGCAAAAATTCACTCGAGGGAATGAATATAAATGTCTGCTTTCAAGTTTCAAAAGGTACTACCATAATTTTTCAATTTGAAGTTGTCTATATTATATGAAATGATAGTAATTCCGGTAAATTTTTCTCGTTAAAATAGTTTTGCATGCCGCGTAATCACTGAATACTTTCCACTATCGTACGTTATCGTGATTTCGATAACGTACCTTAGTAATGAGCTGGCTACTTAGGTATTATCCGAATTGTTAAAATAAAATAACACCGCTTTGTCGCCAAATGAATTGAGCAGGTATAACTGCTATTTACAGTATATTCTAAATCCCACCGTACTGTCACCAACATGTAAAACGCGGGATGTTTTTCTTTCACCTATCCATCTGGTTTAGAAATTGAATGGAATATATCGAAAATTCGCTTTCATTATGCTACTATTTCTATCTGGTATCATCCGAATAGGAATGGACTCGGCTCTTTGCACTCAGATATAAGTCTTAGACTTTTTATAGAGATCAATATTTGCACTCGACGCGCGTTTCGCTAACAAGGTTGCATCTTCGGCAGAAGAAAACTGATAATGATGAGTTGTAATGTTGAATTGGAAATGAAATTCATATAAGTTGTATGCGAGTTTCATTCCGACGTATGGAAATTTCGGTTGAAGTTTGGTCTCACATATGTCCAGTCACCTCTCATCATATCTCAAAACTGCGATTATAAAACCCATTTATAAAAAGAATGATAAAAGTACTATGGATAATTATAGACCAATCGCACTCTTATCCTCAATCTCCAAATTATTCGAATATGCAATGCTTAACCGTCTCTTACCATTCATGAATAAATTTAAAATATTCAATGATGTACAATTTGGTTTTCATAAAAACAATCCACAGTTGATGCAACATTTAATTTCTACAATAAAATTATCGAAAACTTTGAAAACAAAAAGTATCCACTAGGAATATTTTGCGACCTAAGCAAAGCCTTTGATTGTGTCAAACACGACCTGCTCTTATACAAACTGGAAAAGTATGGAGTTCATGGCATTCCATATAACTGGTTTGAATCATACCTCAAGAATAGGAAACAATACGTTGAAATTGATAGTGGTCATAATGATAATAAAAAGATCAGATCTGAAACAACTACCATCAATATCGGGGTACCACAGGGGTCAATATTAGGCCCCATACTCTTTATATTATATACTAATGATCTACCGTTCTGTATTGGTGAGTCAAATGTTACACTATATGCAGACGATACCAATTTCTTGATAAGTGGACTGAATGAGTTGAATACAGAAATTGAGGCTAATCTTACTCTACAAAAAGCATACATGTGGTTCGCCGGAAATAATCTTACCTTGAATCCTACAAAAACAAATTTCATTAACTTTCATCCACGTCAAAAACTTATGAATTTTTATTATGATATAAGGTTGAACTCGGAGCGTCTGAGACAATCTAATGTGATTAAATTTCTAGGTCTCTACCTGGAAGATGACCTAAAATGGCAAGTACACTGCACTAAATCAGCATCAGCGCTAGGCCAAAAATTCTTCCTAATAAAAAGTCTTAAAGATTATCTCCTTGATCCTTTGATCAAGTCTATTTATTACAGCGAAATAGAATCACGACTAAGATATGGTATCTTAATATGGGGATCATCACCATCTGTCGAAAATGTATTACTAGCTCAAAAAAGAATAGCGCGATGCCTGACGTCAGCTAACTATCGGGACCCTTGTAAACCACTTTTCAGGAAACTAGGCATTTTAACAGTAGTCAATTTGTATATATTAGAAGTTTCTTGCTTCATTCATGACAAAAAACATACAGAATTCACTAAACAACATAGCCATACATATTACACGAGGAAACTACAGGAAATTATCCCAAACCATAACCTACAAACAACCAGCCAGGGGCCCGTTGTAATGGGAATCAAAATCTACAACCAAATCCCACTTTCACTCAAATTGCTTACATTCTAATCATTCAGAAATAAGTTCAAAGAGCTTCTCATTCTGAACCCCTTCTACAAATTGTCTGAATATTTTAACTGTAAACTCGAGTAAACCACATACATCAATTATTTTGTTAATTTTTGTTTTGTGATGTTATTTTACAAACTGTACCCATGTATCTGAAATGTTTTTATCTTCTACCCAATGGCGTAGTACTAAACTTGTGACTTATCCTATGTTAGTATCTGACTTTATTGGATTAATAAATATTATTATTATTATTATTATTATTATATAAACTCAGTGTTCTTATAGTCTAGACAAAGTATAATATTCCAATATTAACTCTTCTTAAAGACTAAACAAAAGTCTCTTAGGGCCGGTCTTTTCACTTGTAGATAAGGTCTCTGATAACTATCCATCACATAAACTACACAGGAATACATATTGATATCTGACAGATAAGTTATCAAGGACTTTATCTATAAGTGAAAAGATCAGCCCTTAGAATCAGACCGACCGACAGGAGGTTTTATTTCTCCAGCGTAGGCGAACTTGTCAAAAAATGCAAGATTTCCGAATAGGCATGAAATAACGGCCGAATAAGTGTCGTTAAGTTTTGGATTTTTTTATATGCAGATTCACACGAAAGAAAAGCCCTGTAATGTTCAAAGAACACCGCGTGAATCAAGGGACAGGAGATACGAATTAAAATTTACTTTGAATTTTTGAAGTTTGTGAGACTCAGGAAAAACCTCTTTCGCCAACGAGTTCCAGAGCTGTTCAATCGAAAAAAGATACCTGAGTAAGAAAGATTCAACAGGTTTCCAAATTCACAACAAAGGGGTGGGAATTCTGTACTCGTCGAGTCATCTGTGTAGATATTGCCAAGGGTGGAACGTTTGATAACAATTCAGAAGAGCACTGACCAAGTCAACGTTAATTTTATTAAAGTGAATGTTTTTTTGAATTTTTGTTTCTCGAGCTGGTATGGGGACTCAAGAAGAGAAACTAGTACGAAGATTACTGTCGTTCGCAAAACTATGTACTGAACAAGATGTTTTCTCGAGCAAATCATTGATATGAAGCAGAAACAAAGTGGGCCAAAGTGGGCGCCAGAACTGAACCCTGTGGAACACCTGCATTCATTAGGAGAATATCAGATGATACTCCATCAACAACCACACACAGTAACCTATCAGACAAGAAACTCTTTAACAAAGCACACAACTGAGGAGGCAAACCATGAGACGGCAATTTAGAAACTCAGAAAATATAGAATGAGAGTCGAATCGGACACTGCAATACTCATTAGACAGAAAACCAACTTTGGTTTGTCAATTTTGATGCTTGTTAACGTAAATAACCATTTTATTAATTTTTGGAAGACTTTTCAAAGAAATGTTTTTCATCGGGAATAGTACCGGTAGCATGAAAAAAAAAAGATTTACAGAGATTCAAACAATCTTAGCAATATTTATAATTATATTTTAAAATTGGAATCGATACCTCCATATATCTCCCACGAGGTGAAGGTTAGTCTGTGCTTCTCTGTTTGGGGTGTTGTAGCTCATGCCCGATCCCTTTAGGAAGTGTAGCAACACTGCACCAAGAAGCGCCACGAATGCGATTTTCATCATTCCATTTTATTCTTGAAAATTTTGTGTCCGTGGCTTTGGCACTCCTGTTGAGTTCAGTCAGTTGTCATTTTTCGAAGATGTTTTCCCCTCTCTTCAATTATGTTCCTTCTCTTTGATAATCTCTTAGTGAAGCACGTGCTCCAAATGTTGACCATAAGACAAATTTAAAATTTATTGTAACTTTTTTTATGTATTTTTCCAAATTCATGTTTCAATAACCATAAGGAAATGACGATTTTCCATTGTAGCCCATGTTTACACATGACTTTTATTACAATCTAAGTTAGTGAATAATTTCCACCTACCATTTTACAATGTTTGTAACCTGTTATACTTTCGTAGATGCCTTGATAAAGAGAATAAACATTCTCGAAAGCTCGACCATATATACGTCTTTCGTAGTTCAATAGTTCGATCAAATCAATGGTTGAGTTCAGAGTTACACACTGTTTCATTCCTATTCAGTTCCTTTTTTTGTTACTAATAAACTGCTTTAAATTATAAGCGCTTTTTTCCAAAGAGCCGCCCTATTCAGAGTACTAGAAAGCAGAAAAATCTTAAGTTTATCGCTAAAGACCCCTTCATCGCGCAAGAGGCGGAACTAAAGCTTTTTCGGAATTGCCTTAATATCCAAAATTTGACATGTAGAAATCTACGTCTGTTGACAGCGGCTGCCATTATATTAGAAATTATAGCCTTTTGCTATTATTACAGCTGGTGACGTGCGGATTTGTTTTTGTGGAAAAGAGGTTCATGTAGAAATGATAGGAAACTACCAGGATACAAGACGCTTATCGCCGAACACTACACTGATTATCTAGCGGTGGAATTGTAGATTGTTATGTTGTCTGTTCTGGAAACGAAAACTGATACAAATAGGTTGAAATAGAGGTACAGGGTAAAGAGAAAATATCGTGGGGTTCTAGCTCTGCTAGGTACCTACCTAGCAGATCAGGAGATAATAACACAACAAAAATAGAATTCTGCCTCTGCTTTCGAAACCATATAATTTCCAAACATTGTAAATTTATAATCGATCACAACAACTTACCAGTTCTTGAATTCCATTATTTGGAACTGTTAGGTCTACCCCATTTTTGAGTTAACAAATATGATCTCGGAGCAGACGGATATATCACGTTACTCCAGATCTATCTGAGGCTCTCCACACCCTACTTCCGTAGATTCAAAATTCCAACGATTGACCTGACAGAAATAGCAAACACTGCTCATTCAGCAGCTTTATGTTAACCCTAATCTTCGGCTTCATGCTCTTTAAGGGACAACTGCATCGCTCCTACTTATTAATGAAGGTTCAACTAAACTTGCCTTAATAGTAGTATGTCAAAGAGAGAACGGCCTCATCTCCAAGTGATGCCGTACTCTCCTAGTGTATTTCGAGGTTTTGGCGGGTACGCCTATGTCGTCGTAGCGGGATCTGGGAAATGGTGCCGTTGGGTATTCCGGCTAGTCTTCCGCCCATGTCCACTATCCAATTGCGGTCTGCGACAGGTTCAATCCTGCAAAAGGCCCAAGTGTTTATCGCAGATTTGTTAACGTTGAAGGCAGCTCTCATTTGCTTCGTCGACAGGTCTCAAAGATGACCGCGACCATGTTTTCGAATGATTAATGCACTCGCTTTGTTCAAGGAAGTACTTTTCCGGGAAATGCATCTATAACAAAGAATTGCATCATACGTAACGAACGAACAGCTAAGACCGTTAGAGTTCAGCGGGTGGACGCACGCTGGCAAGGGGGAAAAGAGGGGATGGCACCAACTTGGCGATCAGCGACAAGCGACGCGTATCACTTTTCTGCGAGAATTCGTCGAGTGAACATCTCTCTCAGTCAATACTCTGCCTTTCAAATCAACAAAGTGTTGTGTGCATGCTAGTGCTTTCATACTGAAACATGTAAGTACCTCTATTCCTTCATAATCGGGAGTGTTTTTTTTTTACAGCTAATACAGGTTGAGCTATTCATCCGTAAGTGTTGATCTTTTTCTCGGCATATACAGCGTATATCGAAACTTTTTCCGTCAAAGTGAAGTGTCTGCAAGTTGTTGGCTCATACAGTGTGAGTGTTTTCAAACATATCGGCATATACAGTGTGTCCAATCTTGGCGTGTGGGGAGACAAATTAATTTTTTTCCTTTGGGCACTTGACATTTTTCCTGAAACCATGATTACTCATTTTAGATGGATATTGCAGATATAAACGCAGTTGCCACCTCAACTGGATACAAGCAGACTGTTTCACTGAGCAGCTTGAGCCGAAACAACCCTTATCTCATACAGAAGCTGTGTCTTCTGAAGATAAAGTTCAGGGAGGGCGTCGTAGCACTTTTTTAGCAGAACGAAGTATTCCTGCCTAGCCGAGTGGTGGCAGTTCACCCCCGGAAAATACTTGCTGGTGATGAAGGAGGAGCCGATTCCCTTCGAATTCGTCGAGAAATAATTGGATGAGGAAAATACTTGAACTTCACATCATATTTACATATAAAACCGAATTATGGCAGACATATCCACCGTCAGTGGTGAAATGATTGCAAAATTTATGGAAATTCAGAAAAATTCGGGGGCCAAATTCAGCGCGACGGAACGCGAACCTTGGCTAAAACAAAGCAAACGATCTGTTCGTACATTGAAAAAAGCGACTATCATTCCTCTTCAAACGGCACATTGAGGAAACTTCCAAACAAATTTAGGACCTGTCAAAGAGATTCAAAATTACCTAAAAAATCCGATCAAGGAGGGAGGGTTGACACCAGGAGGGGCGCGAAAATTGAAAAGCCGAGTCATCTGGGAGGACTTGATTTCCACCTTTCAGGGGCGCGTACGTGCAGGGGTAATCATAATCTTGAAGCACAAAGATTTACTTCAGTTTTTCGGTGTTGCTTTCAGCCTATTTAAGCGCCGCTCTGAAATATGTTGGAGCATCGCTGAAAATAAATGCAGCTTCAGCGAAGAGTTTTTCAAAATTACCGCCGATCAACATAAGAGGGTGGATATGAAGTATTTCTATACAAAAAACGAAGTGATCGATCAGGGGACCGACTTGAAAGCGTGGTTCAAGGAAAATATCGAGGGAAAAATCTTGACCAAATTGGATGAATTCAGCGAGAGGGAAAACGGGTGGAATCGTGAGTTTGGAAATAAATGTAAATATATCGGGATTCGGGAATGGGCGTGTTTCATTTTTCATCAAACTTCCGGAACCTATCAAGAAAAAACAGGCATGCATCAACGTCAAAAACGATGACGTTGCATATTTCGTGGGAAATCGTTTCGGCTCTATATCCATTACAGAATGGTGAAAATATTGATCTTACATCATCGTATCCGAATTGGCGTGAAAAGTTGAATACAGAGGGTTTGATATTTCCCATGACCATCAAACAAATCAATAAACTTAAAAAATAGAACTCAATTTTGGTCAATGTGTTCATTTTGGAATTGATCAAACCGTCACCAGAGTCTCGACGCTATTTCGATATTGTTCCCATTCGACAGACGAAAAAGAAATTAGATAGACATGTAAAACTACTTTTGTTCGAACAAACTTATACACTCAAAATCAATTAATATGACCCATCACCGACTATATACGAGGAAGACGATGACTTCACAAACATCCACGGACATTACTATTGGATCAAAGTCTTGTCTCGACTTGTTGCTTCACAGCTCAGCAAGCATAATGGAAAAAAATCATCTGTAACCGATGTTTGAATTACTTTTCGAAGCAAGAGATATTTGAGAGTCATTCGGCTGACTGTGAGGCTCGAAATTCATGAAAAATCAATTTTCCAAAATACACTCATGTCGAATTCCGCAATTTCATTTTCAAGGAGAATGCTCCTTTTTTTGATATACGCGGACTTTAAAAGTATTTTGGAGCCGTTTGATGATAGCTTGACCAAGTGTAAAATGAGCAAAACCGGAAAGTATCAAAAACATTCGGCTTTCAGCGCAGGATTCCACTTTGAATGCACATACGACAGCTCATTGTCGTTTAACAATAGCCATCGAAGTGCAGACTTGATGGAAAAATCAAAGTCTGCCACATTTGCGAACACCCCTTCAAGGTGGAGGACGCAAAAGTGGCCGACCACGACCATTTCACCGGATTATTCCGGGGCTGGGCACATGCGCAATGCAACCCCCAGAACAAGAAGCAATTCGAAATACCCATTGTGTTCCACTTAGGCGGCTACGACAGCCATTTCATCATCAGGACGCTGAACGTGGACACAGTCCTGTTTCCGATCAACAAGTACTTTCCCTTCACTCAGTATGACGAGGAAACGACCATCAGATTCCGCTTCATCGACTCTTTCCGATTTTTGAGTATGAGTTTGGGTAGGTTGATGCGCAACATGAAAACTAAAGACTTGCACGCAACGCACAAGGAATTCAGTGAGCACCAAACAATACGAGCTGCTCACGAGGAAAGGGGTATTCCTATACGACTTTGTCGACACGCTGGAAAAACTGGAGTGTACACAGTTGCCAGCTCTCGAGGAATTCCATAATAAACTGAACGATTGCGGAATCACCGAAAGCGAGTACGAGCATGCGCAATGGGTGTCGCAATCATTCGCAGTGAAAACCTCTGGCGAATATTCAGATCTCTATATGAAAACCGACATCTTTTTGCTGACGGACGGATCTTTGAGAATTTCCGCAAGATCGGCCATGGCACCTACGATCTCGATCCCGCTTGGTACTTCACCATGCCCGGCTATACGTGGTCGTGCATGTTGAAGTACACAAAGTGCAAGTTGGAACTTCTCAGAGATGTCGACATGGTGCTTTTCATAGAGCGAGGCATTCGAGGCGGTATTAGCCAGTGTTGAAACCTTTATTCGAAAGCCAACAACAAGTACATGGCTGAATTCGATTCCTCGAAACCGTGCAAGTACTTGATGTATTTCGATATCTGGCCGCTATGAGTGTAGGCGCAGCAAGAATCTCCAAGACGACCCTGGATGCTCAAAATGCCCAAAAGAAACTCGAGGAGGAGAAACGTCACAACAAAGTTATGGAAGCCATCAATGGCAAAGGATCGTACTTGAGGAAGACCGCCAAAGGTAGGTTCGGTCCATTCTTGAAGAAAAAAACTCCCAATAAAAACAACCCGATAGGGCGCTGTTTGATCACGAACTTCGCCATTACGAAAATCAGTTATTCAACTGATTTCCGCGGCGTCTTCATGAGGGACACTCTTTCCGATAAAGTTAGACGTCGGAAGTGCGCCGACGTTTCGCACAACCCTAAAACGCCTTCGGTAGCTTATAGGAAGATAAAAGATCCTGTCGAGTACTTTGACCATTCGGCAATCTGAAACCGATGAGAGAACTCGTGCGATACCTCAAAGACTGCGTTATCGTCTACAACAACGAACAGTACCAGACTACAATCAATTGCGGCTATCTTTTTTTGCAATTTCTATGGAGTCCTCCCAAAACCTTCACGTGATGGACTTGGTCCGAGTAGATGTGGTTCGTCATCGTCGTCCTGATGAAAAACATTACCATCGAAACGTGGCTTTGGTTTCCTGGAGATGTATTTCAAAAACTGAAACGTTTCCTGCCTTGCAACCGGTACTACGGCCGTCACGTGTGGCCTGGCGTTTGCGGTCCTCGAATGGAGACACACTGTATATTTTGTGTTAGACTGTATTATGAATAAACGTATATTTTGAGTTTGTTGGCTATTTAAGTCTCTGCACCTATTTATCCATCATCAATCGTCATGTCGCAGCTGTTGAGAGTGAACAGTCACATTCACGTCTTTTCCTTCAGGCCGCAAGCGCCCATCGTGCTCAACCCGAACAAAGGGTACGAATTGGCGTTGAGGTCGTTCCATTCGTACAACTCCATTCCGAACATCGAGACAGGTTCAAAGTTCTTCTACTACGACAGTGAGGGCACATTGAAAACCATCGAGTTCGTCTTGAAGCCAACTCTAGCTTGTAGAAGAAGAAGTGAAAAACTTGTCGGAGTAGGACCAAGGATAACCAGGCACTCATAGGTCAAAGGAAAAAATAAGTCGAAGTAAGTAGGATTGAAGCCCCATTTTTTCGGAATCCTTACAGATTGGAGTAAGATATTTTTCCCATTCTTCCACTGACATTCCTATTTTTCCCCAACAATTTCTCCACGCCACAGAAGAAGACACTTTTGTAATTTTTATGCTAGCAAAAAACTGGATTTTGATAAAGATAATATTAAAAAAAGTGGGGAAATCAAACCGTACCACCGAATAAAAAATCAAAATGGCTTTCAATTATCAAGAGCTCCGTTGTTTTCTTGATATTATTCATTCATTTTCGGGTGAACCTTGTGAGCTGAACAATTTTTGTTCCGCCTGTAATGAATTATGTGAGAAATTTGATGAAGCAGATGATTTCATTAAAAAACTCATATTTTGTGCAATCATTTCTAAATTGAAAGATAAGGCATTGATTTTGGTATTTAGTAGATCTGCATTAACCAACTGGGAAGATGTACAGCAATTATTGAAGCAATAATTTTCAGATCAACGATCAATCGAATGTTTGCTCCTCTAAGAATTTCAAAATCTGAAACCATTTCAATCATGGACGAATTGCCAATATGGAAAAACTGTCTTTGATAACATTTTTAAGACTTCTACCACCACAGTTACAAACTGAAGTCCGTTTAAAAATCCAAATCCTCTAGAAAGTGCAGTGAATTGGATTGAAGAGGACATCACTTGACAACAAACAACTCTCACCTTCATTTGGCTTTTTATGAGAACCCCAATACAACATAATTATAAAAAAATAAAAATCAGTTTCAAATAACACAACCTATTCCTCTTCACACTTAGACCTTTCTTCCTCCCCTTCCTCAGATGATTCACAACCTCCACGATTTGTTCGACAATCTAGTCAAAGGACATGTGAGAAACATTCACAAATCCAAAACATTTGGGAACCCAATCCAAATTTTCAACCGCAGTATAGACTCCTATGTCCACTAATACCAGAATTCCTCAACACAATTATTTGAACAAACCGAGTTTCAGATCTGAAGAAGTGAACTAGGCCACTCTTCATCCCGATGAACTGAATCAAAATAATGATTTTGATTCGGATCCAAATAAAATGGATTATTTTCCTGAACCACTGATAAATCCTGAATATCAATATTTATTTGAACTGCAAAATGAAGTTCATCCACAATCTCAACCAATAAATAGTATTCACAACATTCCGAATGTGGATGAAAGTTGTACCCAACTCCTTGAAGACTGTTCTAATGGGAGCTCTTTTAACAACGGTCATTTAGAAACCAATGTAATGGTCCATCGAATTTTGCCATTTATAAAGATTGCACTTCCCGACGGAAAACCTTTGCATTCACTATTAGATTCTGGTAGCCATCTTTCTATCATGAACCCAGCTTGCAAAAAATATTTTTCGGGATATATTCTTACAAAAGCAATCTGTTTCAAAACGTCTATGAGCGAAAAACTAACTAATTATGTTGGATTTCCACAGATTCTTCGATGGAATCATTAGTTTTTGTGACTCAAAGAAAGTGGGTTTTGACTGGAGCATTCAGAACGAACAATTATTCAATAGAAATACTACAATCAAAGTGAATCAGTGTTCACCAAGTGAATACTCATCATACAATCTAACAACAGATGCCCTTTACAGGAATCCTCCATTTTCCGAAAATACTTCAATGATTAAGGAATCTGATGATTGATGATATAGATCAAACAATAAAAAAATTCCTCCAAACCACAAATATGACATTTCAGAATATAATCAATCCACAATACACTCAGCTCCACCAACATTGACTTATACATATTCAGATAAGCCCAACCTGAATTACCACAAACGACAAATCCTTATGAAAATGGTAGAAACAACCAAGGCTATACTTTGTTCACAAGAAAATATATTTGGTAACACAAGATTTTACATGGGTTTACGGAAACCCTGTATAGATGAAGATATTGAAGAATTTTTAATGAATCTCGTTTTGAATGACACATACTTTCTGTATTTTTATAACAAAAATGATGAAAAAATCCTTCATTCGTTATATGCAAAATAGAATAGATTCACTATTTTTGTAACAGATGTAGAAGAACAAGACAGACGTGAAAATAGTTATTAATGGTATAAGTGCTAAAAGTGATATTTTATTTTGAGGAAAGGGAAGTTTGGGACACAACGCCAACGCTTCCTGGGAAAATCGCTTCCTTCGTCAAAACGAGTGCACGTGCATTTGAGATACGTGAACAACTTGAGTTTCACACACCTCGCCGAACCCTTTAATTATTCGAAAACATAGTCGCTGTAGACAAAGCAAATAAGAGCCGCCTTCAACCCTTGGGCCTTTTGCAGGAATAAACCTGCTGACCGCAATTGAATAGCGGACATGGGCGGAGGACTAGCGGGGATACCGGTTCCCGCCCCACGACACCGTTTCCCAAAACTAGCTATGACGACATAGGCGTAGCCGCCAAATCCTCGAAATACGCTAGGAGAGTACGCCATCACTTGGAGATGAGGCTGTTCTCTCTTTGACATACTACTAATCACTGCTTTGACCTCTACTCATCATAAATATGGAGTATTTTTGGTATATTAAGTTTTTTGGACCCACAGAACAGATAGAACTAACAGAGTTCTATGGCTTGACTCCAAATCCGATCACATGCCCCTAAACAACAGATCTCGGTTCAGAGTTTCTAATCAACTCCGCCCCGAGTTACATGCAAGTGCACAGTGATTGTTCCAGGCGTAAACTCGAGAGCAAAAATAAGATTACCAGGAGCGGGACTCTCTAAGCTCAAAATTAAAGCGAAGCGATAATTCGCTTAGAATGTGACAGTGTATAAAGTGTAAACTGTCATAAAGTAAGAGAGGGGAAACAAATTCGGTCTCTTTTGAATGTTGATATTTATGTTTTATGTTCCATCACAATTTTTTATATGTCGTGGAAACTTCATGAATACGATTGTATTTCTTGAAATTTGATAACAGCCAAGTCCCATAGGATTTTGATCGCAAAATTATCATGTATACTTTGTTCAACCATCCTTTACCGTTACGTCACAATCGGTGACGTATTCTGCTGTTTTACGTTTGTCTTATATTAGTTGAATGTTATTTTACACTCAACCTCAAAATTATTATAAGTATGTACCTACCTGCAGAATACATCGCATACACTCGTGTTCTTATTGCATGTTGATGTATGATATAAATCGATGATCCTCGAGCAGAAACATGTCCGACATGAACATTGATTTTGTAGTCTTTATCTGTTTTCATTCCACTGGTAGCTAGTTTTTGATTAGTTCTTATAGATATTTCTGGAGCATCAGCAACACGCTATAGAATTCAATAAAATCAAATCAATAAAAACTTACATTTTGCATAACATAGGTAGATACATACGGTGTAGACTGCATTTAACGGTAAAAGCGGCACTCCAGCATATATTTCTCTTAAGTAGTCAATAAACTTCAAAATTAAGCTTTGCTCTTTCTCATTATACCGGAAAGGCAATGAAAAATTAACTGAAATTGGCGAAAATGACCAAAAATACTGAACAAGTCAAACTATGACAACTGAACTGTCAAATAAATAACAAATAAAATTCACATCGACATTAGACATACGTTAATGACGTCATAATTCCGTCTCATCCATTTCATGAATGAGAGATAAAGTTGGACAACGTATGACGTAACGGCAAAGGATGGTTGAACAAAGTATACGTTTGGAACAATTAGAACCGAACCGACATCTGTGGGAATAAGTAAGAAGTAGAATGGGGTGAACCGTAAAATTGGTAAAAATTCACACTTCATGTCCTTTTCATAAGTTAGAAAGAGATAGGCACTATATCGCTTTCTGGAGACATCAAAATCGATGTCGCAATCATAGAGATACTTTCGTTACAGACGATAACTTCCGATTGTGAAGAATTACGACAATTTGGAGATATTTGTCGCTATTGGTGACGAAACTTGTTCAAAAATCTTCTCTACGCGTACTCCAGAAAATTGCATGTATTCATGCAAGTTTTTGCATGAATCTTTTTTGGTGCGATAAGTTGCAGCGACTTAGTTATTTCTATGGTGATTTTGTTGCCGCAACCTACAAATATGTGGTGGCATCATTGTAAAGAATGTTGATTTTGAACATTTCAATTATTTTTCGAAACTTGAGGGATGAAATTGAGTAACAAGGTGATTCAATCAAAATATCAATTATTGGAAATGAATGAAATTATATATCAGTTGTGATAATGTAGACGTTCATCTTGGTAACATTCAGTGCTATTTTTTAATATTGACAATGCGATCTGACAGCTAGATGAAATATCTCGCAACTACAATTCGCCGCGAGAAATTGCAGCGACAAATTGCATCGTCGAAACGGGGTGTTAGTTTAATGGCCGCGTCTAACAGCTCACAGCGTAGAAAGCCGCTTCACAAAATTTGACATTTTACCATGGAGAACAGTCATATTTTGTACAGCGGCTTTAAGCGCTGTAAGCTGTCAGACGCGGCCATTGTTTGCTTCCAGACATCACGTGATTTCAAATCAGTCAAATCTCAAATCACTGATTTGACTGATTACTGATTTGTAATCTGGAATGTCTAGTTTATAAGGCTTTCATGGCCAATGGCCATGCTTACTTTCCATACTCCATACGCTTTTTTCGGAGCATATTTTTGTTAATTAATAATTTTTTGTTTTGATCCGATGAGGAATACAAAATCCACTTTCCTGTATTGCCCCAAAAGTAGATAATTATAATATCAGGGCTATTCACTAAGTAAAGTGGTTATCGCAGTTGCTAACCGTCGTAGCAACTCTGATAATAACTTGCCATAATGACGGTGGTAAGCTGTTTTTCCTTAACAAGATATCTAAAGCAGTTGCCTGTGAACCACTACTCACAGCAACTGGTCATTATAGTAGCAACTTAACTTGAAAAGTGAATACCAATTTCGCGCTTAGCAACTGACCTTGAACATAACGACAATTTTTAGTCGCTATCCATAACAACTCTGCTTAGTGAATAGCCCTGTATGTCAAATATAATAATATACTAATATACCTATGATAAATCTTTCTACTTCAAGATGATTCTCGGTCTTCGAAGAAACATAACCAGTTACAAAGTTTCAACGCACCCTCGCACTAAAAAGCCGAAAACAGATTTATCACTAGATTTGTTGATTTAACAAGCCTTTGTTTCAATACGTGTTTTTAAACATATTTCGTCACAGCACATGAACGTCTGTCAAAATTTCAGTGCATCACCCAGTCATGTTCCCATCATTTTTATCCAGTAATTCTTACAAGTGAACAACCACAAACTAAAAATCATCCCCCATTAAAGTGAACCAAGAAGTCCCCAAAACAAAGATCGCAATTGATTGTGTCATCACATTCTAACCTAAAAGTTCAAATATCCTTGGAATCAAGGAGTGCACCACCGATTTTAATCGTATCACATTCTCATGATTCGTCATCAATTCAGAGGGTTCAAAAATATCAAAAAGGTAAACAAGCGAGTTAGGGATATATTGAAAAATGGATATAAATTCTTTTTGGAACCATCTATATCTAGGAATGCAGAAAATAGTGTATACAAAGTATGGGCTCACCACTGTGAGTGTGTTGTTGCTCAACGATTGAGAAGATGCCACCAAATGTTCATTTTGTACTCCAAGTGGTGGGAAGAGACAGCCTTGAAAGATTTTATAAAAAAAATGAGACAAAGCCTTGCGAAAAAAGGAAAAGAGTTTGCCCTGGGTGCTGTTGGAATTTCAGCCTATAACTGGGATGAACATAGAATACCAACACAGGAAATCAAAGAACATGCAACGGAATTTGATTATGTTAATATATTGAAAGAGAATACAATATGTTTGGCTTGTGACCCCACACAAAGAACTAACATCAACACGAGTTTATGCAAATGTGGCACAACAGGTAAACTATCGACAAAGACATACGATGATTGGGTTCCTTTTATTGAAAAACAAGACCTCATTATTTGGAGACGACCTCATCCTTCAGGCCACTTTGAATACAAAGTATTCGGTTCTTATAATGATGTTTCTGCAGAAGATTTTTTAAACGTACAAATTGACACAGATTATCGAAGAAAATGGGATAATACAGCAGTAGTTTTGGAGGTAGCGGAGACAGATTCAACACCCAATTCTAACAGTGACATAATATATTGGGAAATGCTATGGCCAGTAAGTGATCTCAATCCAACATAGAGATATATAGAAGGTGCTTTATAAAAATTGTTCAGATGCAACAAAATCTGACATTACTGACTGTAGAATTTGGTCTAAACTGTCCTTTACTTATAAATCATAGAAAATGTAGGATGAAATTTGTGAAAGTTGGGATATTCTTTATATTTTCTTGAAATAATGATATGAAGTCTTCTCCCACATGCTAGCTACCAATTTTTTTTTTCAGAAATTTGTGACTAAAATGGTTCCTACTGTTCCATTATTCATCTAGAGATTTGGTGAGAACCAACTTCCATATTGTTCCTATTCAATTTTGAATTATTATTTCTTTATCACAAACTATTTTCACGGAAAAAAAATGCATTTTTGTTCCAAAAACGATCTGTGTGATCAGCTTATTTTTGGGAAAAGTCACATTTGGTTTCTTGAAATATATGAAAGTTGGAGTAAATGTCAATTCTTGAGAAGTTTGTCACTTACCTTTGACTATGTTTCAATGAACTCTATTGGGATTATAATTTATATCTGTATAACTTAAATGTCCTTGCCTAACCCAGATGGAGTACACCTTTTCAGTGACTACCTACCTGAATGGGTGTGGAAATCCCAGTTCATATCAGTCAGTCATCAGTATAGGTAATTTGCTTAATGATCAATTGGCATGAATGCCACCTCATGAATGTTTATGCTATACACTGCTTTCCTCACGATCTTTAAAATCACCCAATTCCTATATATTCCTTGGAACCTCTCGACTTCTGAAGTTGCTGAATTTCTCAAGTAATTTTTATTTTATCAACTCCCTCTTCCCAAAAAATGTTTGGGTGCGCCACTGATTGTTCTAGCCTGGAATGGCAGCTATGTCCGATTTTGCTCCCATCAGGCGATGATTGAATTGGAGGTCAAAACACAGAACAGAACTCTTGTGAATTCTATGGGTCAAAGTCAAACCATCCAACTTGACAGACCAAAACAAATTATGTTTTGGTGATGATAATCAGCTAATTTTGGAATTTGTTTAATTCGAAAGGAGAACTGGAGAAAGAGATGGCGGTTGAATCGTAAATACATTAAAAAATTAGTTAGGAACAACAAATTTAATCCCTTTGGGTCCCCCTTTGTTTTCTGTGTTTTTTTTTTTCTGTGTTAAACGCCGCCGCGCGCTTTTTTTTTTGGGGGGTGTCCCTGGGGGGATTCTTCACCCCCCCCGCTGCGGGTTTCCTTCGTGTTTTCCTCCTGGGGGGGGGGGGGCCCTCCCTCCCCGTGTGGGTTTTTGTTTCCCCCCCTTTTGGGGGGTTGTTTTGGGGGGGGGGTTTCCCTCCTTTCGTATCAAATCCAAAAAAAATAAGTCAAATGCCTTGCATCACTTCTCACATATCCTGCACCATTTTTTGAGCTATGTAGAATTGATTAAGACACCCTCTTAGATTTATTCTCATTTTCATCAGTTTAAATTAATTCAAGTTTGATACCTACATCATGAACATGTGTCTTCGTCCCAAGAGACAATTACCTATTTAGAGATAAGGCAGGTTTCATTCTATTCATTTCATAGTGTATGTATGACTAATAATATATATTTCATTATTGATAACCTTCAATTCTCAACTTTTTTTATGCATTATAAGGAGTCGGCACCAATACCACAAGCTATAAAAATGATATTGATCTAGAAAAGAAAACATTTTGGCATACTGATCCATGGAATGAATTGGCATTGAGAAAGTTATTTTTAAGTGGTTTGTTTACAAAGAATCGTTTGAACAATTATGGACCGGGCGAATCTCCAATTGAGAATAGGAAAAACACTACAGGAAATGTTATACCGGGTGACAACGAAACCATTCTACACTTAGCTTTCCTTTTGTTCTTAGGGTTAGGAATTCGTTATTGTAAATAAGACTAGTTCATCGAGGTTAATTTTCAACCGGCAGTTTTGACAGTAGTAGACCCGAAAAATCCTTCAGATGAAATCCTTCTCTAGTTTCTCTAGACCATAGGCTGTTGGATAGAACATAAAAATTCTCTTTCCAACGATATAACACAATTGGCAATTCTATTCAAAATGGCGGCATAGGAGCCACATTACCTAAATTTAACGTAGCGGCTTTATAACATCATTGTCTAACAACTATATTGTCGAAATGAGTTTGAAACAAATTACTGAAATAGGTTTTTTCCGTTAATCGGCGGATGCCCCCTACGAACTTCAATCTTTAGAATTCGAAATTTATGGTGCGAGCAATAAATAAAATAGATGATTTTATCGTGTGAAAACCCAGCGGTTCCATTGCGGGATATCGAACCCCGGTCTCCCGCATATTGACGGACGTGCTAACCCTCCACTACCGAGAAGCATGAAAAAAAAGTTGAAAGTTCTTCAGTTTTTGGAGGAAATTTAAAATTTGAATTTGAATCAATTCACACACATATCAGTTTTTTCCGAAATTCCATTTTCAACATTAAATTTCTCGAAAGTATTCATAGAGAGGGGTATGTTTCGACTCAAACCTTGAGTTTTCCCTATAAAAAAATACTGAATAAACTATGCGTTTCATTTTATTGTATTGGTAGTTAACAATATCTAGGTTTAATATAACAAACGACTCGGTGGCACTGACTTTTTCTGGGTTTCCCTACAGTTGATATAACGAATGCATAACCATTTACATAACAAATCAGCGCTTTCGCATCCGAATCAATTAGCTGACTCTTGTCTGTATAAGGCTCCACATTCTGGGCGCACTGGAAAGAGTAATTGATGATGGAAATTGTTAATAAATTACTATGGGATATAACAGTTTCAACAGTAGAATATTTTCTACTGGAAAAAAAAGTATATCATATTCAGCAGTTTTAAATAAAAATTTGAATTTTCGAAGTATATATTTATCAAAAAACTAAACAAATTTCTATCACTTCAACAACTTGACAGAAACCATAGTGGAAAAGATAATTTCGTGTTCTATCGAATTGCCTAGAAAAATATAGTTTCTTCTAAAATACGATCTCCGTGTTGTGCAATTGTTTTGTTGAAAATATTGGCCTCGAACTACCGAATGGTCCCGTGTGTAGCCCTTACGAACTCCATTGAGTCTGCACAGAACCTTCAGAGGATTCAATAATCGCCAGTGTTTCGTCAAAGATGCGGCCGACTATAAATGGAATTTCAGTTTTTATGCTATCTCAAGTCACTTCGTATAGACTATAGAATTATTTTTATCACCTGATAGAGCACAGTTTCGCCTGATAAATATGAGTGTATTTACCTAGGGTATAAAAAAGTTTGTGCCCTGGAGGCGACGACTTTACAGATATTGCATCAACAAAATAACTGTTTTGAAATAATCAAAAATTATTTCGATTTCAACTAGACACTATGGTTGCGAGGGAAACACTAAAAATTCATACCCGCACGGGCACAGACATTAATCAACTAGTATGACATGAAATATATCATATATTGTTTTCAGCGACTTTTCGTGAATAGAGATTACGTATTCAACCGACGCTACCTAGTGGACGAAGAATCCAAAACTCTGTTTATTGTGAGCAAAAGCACCGACCACCCGAATTTCCCAAAATACCCCGACAAATAT
The DNA here is from genome assembly GCA_032362365.1 of Zygogramma bicolorata. Taxonomy (NCBI): domain Eukaryota; kingdom Metazoa; phylum Arthropoda; class Insecta; order Coleoptera; family Chrysomelidae; genus Zygogramma; species Zygogramma bicolorata. The sequence goes on from JAVJAQ010001608.1 coordinate 242,292, forward strand.
CGAATAGAAGACTACAACTCGTGCATGGTTATAAAACCGTACGAGGACATGAAAAAGCCAGGATTAGAATTCAGCTTGACGTACTTCGATAACCCAGGTGTCAACGTGCCTTCCTCAGTAACCACTTGGGTGGCAACTAGAGCGATGCCAGATTTTCTCGCAAGGTTACGAGAAGCAACTAAGAACTACAGGAATTACTGTTTGACAGAAGGCGTCACCAAGGCATGCCGTGATAAAGTTGAAGAAGAAAGAGCCGCAGAAGAGAAGAGACAACGGGAAAAGTTGGATTATTGCCAATTCATCCGAAATACAGACAAGTTGGCGCTAGACACTCCTGCTCAACCTGATATTCAAGTCGAGCTAAGGAGAACTAATGCAGGCAATGTCGCACAAAACTTTGAAAGTAGTCCATCTGAAACGACTTCAAAGTCAGCTCAGTCTGAAGATGGTAACTTTTGGAAGTATCTGCATCCGCTGTATTATTTTCAGTAATGGATAACTTTATACAATTTTGTAGTCACTTAGAAAGAAGACTGTATTAGCTTGTTGAACCCAACGATTTTATACCTTGTTACGAATTAAATTCGAACTATTATTTACTGATAGCCTTGATTTTTTTCCCCATTACTTAGGGTATTTGATATCAATATACAGAGTTTGAAGATCATTTTGGCCTTCCAAGACTATTTTTAGCCATACATGCCTCAGGCGAAATCTGGTAAAAATTTAACAGTAATTTGCTTTTTTAATTTTTTGACAATCCTGATTTTAAATTGTATTTGCTAGTGGGGGCCCATTTGGAATTAGCATTTGGCTGTGATGTGTAATGAACCTCGAGCATCTGTGTAGTGAAACACAAATATAAATATAATGTTTCAAGTCATTGAAAACTCAAAATGTTCTGAACAACCTAATTTATATCATCTTCTCTAAATTTTGCAGCCACCTCTCAAAAACCCATATTCAAAGTGATGCTGTGATCAGATAAATAGGAGCCATTTTTAATCAAGATAGATTTTTCGGAACTGTTGATCTGAATTGAAAAATTACCTCAATGGTATTTTTTAAAGAGATTTTTTTTTCACTTGTCAAAATGTGACGTTTCTGGCATTTCGACCAATAGTATGGTTATTCTAGACAATCGTGTATTATACCGATAAAACTGCCTTGTCTTTTCGATTGTTTCGATAAAACGTTGTTTACCTTTGAACTGTCAAAACTATAAGGTTTACTGCGTCGATTCTATTGAACTGGCTCAGATTTGAATAAATTATCATGAATGAAGAGTTACCTTATTATTAAGTCATTCACTTTTTCAGCAAAATAATAACAACACATTTCAATGAACACTCAACAAACACGTAAATAGCTCATAACCCCAACTTTATGACAGATATAGCGAATGTCCGATTCAAATATTTAAGGTTTCCTTAACTCAAATGAAGATGGCGTACAATTAGTTTTTATTAAATACAATTCATTTTTTGTGGTATGAGGAGAAACCGTTGTATGAAGATTTTGATACAACGACATAACGAATGATTTTATGTTCCTTCTGGCGCGATTTTCATTTCATAAGAAATTTTCAATTATCAACCTTGTACAATGAGAGGTGTGACGCCATCTCTTGGTATCGTCGGCAAGCATTATCATATTCAATGCGTAAGCATCATATCTCTTCTGGATCATAGAGGGCATACATCGTTGTTTGACATTTCAAATTCGTAAAATTTTCACATATTCTCCGTTCCTTCTTATGTAAATGAAATACTGATCAATAAAATTGTTCTACCTTCTATTTGTTCAAAAAATAATCTCTCCATAAATACAACTCGTTCTTCAAATTTAATAAGATGAAATTTCATTTTCGCAACACTCAAACATTTTTATTTTGAGGCAAAAGCATTCAAACAAACCGAATTAGATAAAATCACTCGTCCTACGGACTCGTGATTTTATCAATCGGTTTGTTTTCATACTTTGCCAAATAAAAAAGTTTTTGTGGAAAATGAAAATTTATCGATTAAATTTGAAGCACTCGTGGTATTACCTTTGATAATTTTGAAGACTAACCCATTGCCATTTCAGCCAGTCGAGAAGAGGATAGAATGCTCAAATTATGTCTAATGACAAACGAACACCCAATAGTCCTAGACGAACTCGTGGTTCGATCATATGAGGGTCGGTGAAATATTATAGCTCATTAGGTTTTCTATAAAATTCACCGATATAGTAGTTTACCTAACTAGCGGAGTTCGGCCAGAAATCGCGTGCGAAAAAGTAACTTTACGTACAGCTCATCCAATCCATCTTGGCACAGAACTAATAACGTATATGCCCTACAATCTCTGTGAAGTGTGCTGAAATGAAAAAACACCTATTATATGTGTTCACTGTGTTGAAATTTATCCCTAGAAGGTGTTTTTTGTCCTGGTCCACACTACCAGTGTGCAACTGGAAAAGTATCCGAGTTTGTGCCAAGATGGATTGGATAAGCTGTACGTGTTAGGTGCACTATTTCATCTACTAGTTCAGAAAATGAAGCTAAAAAAATGGTAAAACCTCGCAATTTTTTCGTTCAGCACCGACTTTTACAAAAATTTGAGATTAGGCTTATTACTCCCTCTAGTTCATTTTCTATATTATGCCGTTGTACGCGTTTCGTTTTTTTAGGGGTGAAAACTACCCCTGATTGCCAAAAATTATAAAACAACATTAAAAACCTAAAAATGGGTGAAAATAGTTAAATAATGATTGTTTCATGCTTTAGGATACAATTTCATAATCTTTCAACCAACTCTTGTTATAAACTACCCTTGAAAACATTGAAGTTTTTATAATGTCTTCGAACTTTCGAATACACTGGTGAGACATCAACGAAATATACACTCACACACGCGAGCAGATTTTTTTTCTACTACAAAATTGTTTTTGTTTTTTTCCCATAACTCGCCTATTCTTCAAGCAATCGAATCCACCGAAGGAGTATTTTGTGGCTTTTTTCAAGAGCTATAAGCTCATCCACATGATTTCATGTTTCAGATTATATTTTTGAAAAGGTTCATGCTGAAAGGGCTCAAAAAATGTACTTTGCGCGAACCCTCACAATATTTTACTGGCCATATCATACTCTATTTTCATCCCGCAGAAAAAATTAAACACCAACATTTTCAGAGAAGAATAACCGTCAATTTTGTACTCAGGAAATTTTGCATGTGATTAATACTTTTCGAGTTATTTCGAAGAAATGGTGATTTTTCGCTGAATTACGTATATGATTTTTTCCTATTCAATCTCAATTTTTTCCAAAACTACGTACTTTCGATTGATGAAAAACTCAGAGCTCATTGTAAGAATATGAATGAAGTGAATTATGGAGTAACATCGATTTTTTTCAAGGGAGGGGGGGGGGGAAGAGAGGACGAGTTATTCACAATTTCTTTTTCAAAGAAAAAATAGGATTCAACATTATTTCCTTCATACCTCGCTCAGTTTTGATGCTTAAAACTTGTTTGAATAACAGAAATGAATGATTTTTGAAGGATTTCAAAAAACGTCCAATGATTTTTCCCGAAAAATACATTGGTTTTTTTGCTATCGTACGAAGAAACTTTCCATTTTGGCGTTTGAAAATACCAATCAACTTCCACCAAGCAATTATTCAGTTTGTAGTGCGTTTCCATACAACACAAATAAACGATCGTCTTGGCTTTTTCAAAAGCTATAATTTTGCTCTCCGCAGGTTTTTCGATTAGATGCATATTTTTCCAGTTATTCGCGAAAAGGGATCTGAAAACGTGTTTTTTTTTGCCTGAAAACCGACGACAATTCCACTCGCGAATAAGTCGAAAAGTATTGCTTTTCAGAAAAAACTTCATTGAACAAAAAGTGCTTAGAATTAGTCAATCTATTGATTTCCGCACTTATTTCCAATGAAAATTTTTTCATCCCCGAGAAGGGGTGGCATCCACCCCCGGGGAGAAAGCAACCCTCGGCACAGGGTAGATTTTGAAAAAGAGGGTATGTAGATCCGGAATTCAAAATTTCATGCGAATCGCTGCTGTATGGGATAAATACACGGGAAAATGGTCATAGACTGGACTGAATACCAAATTAGGTATGGCTCTGGCTACCTTAAAAATAAAAGAAACCACAATTTTGAGCTCAGTAAGTTTAAATGATTTTATACCCAAAATATTGCAGTATTTGTTGTGAACTGTTGGAGAAATTAATGAATTAATTTCAATTTACACAATCCTAATGGAATCGGCTACTTGACTCAAAAAATTTTTCTCTTAATTTTGAACCTATCAACCTCATGGACTCGCAATAATCTGGAGGGCATTGCAAAACTTTGGGCCGTAGTAGTTGATTCCCCCAGTCTGAATGAGCAGAATGTTATTTCAATAATCGAATACAGTAGTTTTTTTTTTCTTGGCCTTGGGTAGTTACCCATTCGGCCAGTTAGAACTTAATTCAGTAATGGTTTCTTTATGGGCATTAATCATCTACTTACCTTGTCTTTGAGTTTTATTGTAGCCATATTTCTTCATTCATTCGAGTTGTGAACTGAGCTTTTTCAATCTCAAATCAACAAATAGCATGACAAAATGCAATTTGTGCCAGGAAAAACCAACGAAACTATATTACCGCATCACAAATACATATACATCATTCAACTTAACCGCTAAAAATCCCGTTTGTCAAAAATCTGTTAGAAAAACATATGTACAAGACGCCAATAAAAATCAATTTTCTTTTTTCACGTCCTCCGTTTCAACGGCCTCGGCTTCTTCTTTCTTCGCATTCTCCCTATCCTTCTCCCACCTCGACTTGCCATCGTCCTGCTTCTTATCTTTGTCCTTTTCCTTCTCGTCTTTTTCTTTCTCTTTTTTCGACGAACTAGATTCCTCTTTGTGCGAAGTGCTCTTCAGAACAGGGTCGATTTTGTCGCGTATATCGATGAGTGTCTGTTGAAACAGCTTCGAATTGGCCTGAAATACACCATTAAAATGTAATGGTACATCGGATTAGAGATGAGCGATATCGTGATTTTTCAATCACACTAATATTTGTTACTGTGATTTTTCAATATCAGTGATTTTTGAACGTGATGTGATCACAGTTTTGAGGTCGCATCGCGTTTAAGATTTGGGGTTACTTTGGTATCGGATGAGACCGTTCACTGTTATTGGGTTAAGATAGATATATCAGTATACCTTGTGACACAGACTCATGGTACACCCCCGTTTTCTCCTTCGTTTTTCTAGCTATATTTTTGAAATTCGGGACATTGAATATGCTCACTGAACATCATTTCTCGACATTTCTGAAAGAAAAAAACATCTTTCAATTTTTTCGGAAATGACATCAACTTTCGATTCTTGAATGGGACACCCTGTATATTGTTACATGATCGATTAGGGATGATCATGAGGAATCCGACGATGCCAGGTTTTATGGTGTTATCTCCGATGACTACGGAGATATCGCCATTTATATTATCCATAAGCTCAACGAGTAGGAGAGAGAAACTTTTTCTGGCAGGTTAATCCAATTCTCTCTCCCACTCGTTGAGCTTATGAATAAAATAAATGGCGATATCTCCGTAGTCATCGGAGATAACACCATAAAACCTGGTATCGTTGGATTCCTCATGATCATCCCTAACCGATCATGTAACAATATACAGGGTGTCCCATTCAAGAATCGAAAGTAGATTTCATTCACGGAAAAATTGGAAGTTGTTTTTTTCTTTCGGATATGTCGAGAAATGCTGTTCAGTGAGCATATTCAATGTTCCGAATTTCAAAAATATAGCTAGAAAAACGAAGGAGAAAACGGGGGTGTACCATGAGTCTGTGTCACACGGTATACTAATATATCACCAGGAAAAAAAGTGTTTTGAATCAAATAACACTAGTTTGTGATGATAACGAACAACAAATCACCTAACAACAACATCAATTAATTATAGTGTTCTCGAATATCAATAAAATATCAGTAAGACTAATAACAGTTTCTGCGATGTTGCATAATAACGGATAACGAATTTGCGCAGTAGCGATATTTCCTGCTATGTGATATCTCAAAAATCACAAATCACGATCGTTCCTTTTTCTGCAAACAAACGAACTCAAATATAAGAACGGACTCTAGCCAGGCTGTTATCACTGATCACGTGATCAGATCGGTGGGTGTAGTAAATCACGTATCACGCTTTATTTGCAAAAAGGGGAACGAGCGTGATATGTGACTTTTAGATATCAGTGAAAAAATCACAGTTCGTGAAAAATCGCTTATCTCTACATCGGATTCGGGTTTCGCTAACAAAGTTAGCAACTGCAGAAGAAGATACTGAATCTGAATACTGTGGTTAGTTATATATCACGCAATGTGAGGTATTGATGAGATACACTACCAAAAGTGTTATTCCTGTGAAGGAAATTGAGCTCTACCTATCGGCCTCCATCAGCCCAACAAAGAAACTGATTGATATTTGTTAATTATCATAATGAACTAGGCCCTCTGAGACTATTTTATGGTACTAATACATAGAATGAAATAGAATTTTTATTGGTCATTGATACACCGTAGTGTTTCGACAAGTCGACTGCTTCTGAGTACTATTCTACATATATATATATATATATATATATATATATATATAGAATAAAATAGAATAACGATTTCGTGACTGGTTCGAGTATAGGTCTTGTTATAGTGAGGTTGCAGTCAAAAAGGGGGCTAAATTTACAAAGAACTCTTTGTTACCTGTTGAGCTTCGGTTTATTACCTTCTTCGGAACAACTATAGAATGGTTGATTACTATATATATCAATATAAATACGCCTTCAGAAATCGAAACGTTCAGTCATCGGAAATGAGTAAGCCTCTGAAGAAGCTGGCATCATCTAAGTGTTAAAATATATATGGTGTATTATTGGGAAACATGAAGTTTATATAATATGAAGATTTGGTACAACTAACAACGCTACACCAATATTTATTATGTTTTCCTATCATAGATCACGTTCACAATTGACCACTGTCAAATTCTGAAACTTCCATTGGTTTCGCTGAATAAGCAAATTAGAGAAAACGTAGATAAAAAATGTTCAGTTCATTCAACCACCAAGTCCAAGTTTTGATATAGTGATCATGTGGATTGCGACAACAAATCTATTCAGGTTTCAACAGTAAAAAGATAAAAAAATTCAACTTACCGTGGTTTTATACAGAACTTCCTCTGTGTTCCTCAGCTTCTCCCTGTACTCTTTGACCTCAGAATTTAAATGTTTTATCGTCGAATTGGATTTGCTGTACTTGTCTGACAGCTTTTGATTTTCGTGTTTCAAGTCGACCATTCTCGCTTCCGTTTCAATTCTAGTCTTCTCGCTACGTTCCAACTGCGACATCAGCTTTCCGATGTCCACCATGGAACCACGGTAATGAGCGAAACCTGAAAAAAATCCAAAGAAAAAGTCATCACATTCCACCTCGGTCGAATTAAATATGATCACCCACCATCCTGCGATTCTGCACCGCCCGACTCATTCGACTCTGAATCTTTTTTGAAAACCGGCAGCATGCTCCTGTTTCCGAGAGCCAGCTGTCTCAGCCCCTCAGCATCCACAGTTTCTTCAATTGCGACTGTCTCATCTTCTTTCGGCTTGTCCGTCAACTTCCTATAATGAAGCGAATCCCTGTTGACCACCTTGCTCACCAACTTTTTGACCTGCGCTCTGGACAGTTTCAAGCCCAAAGTGAATAAAAGATCCTCGATGTCTTTATCGAAAATATACCCGCAATGCGTCTGATCGAAGTAGACGAAAGAGAGCAGCAAGTGTCTGTCCTTTGTGTACAGCTTGACCCTCTCCTTTTTCTTCCTATCCCTATCCTTTTTCTTATCCTTTTTATCGTCTTCTTCGCTTTCGTCGTCGTCGTCACTTTCTTCGACAGTTTTCTCGTCTCTCCTCGAATTAGACTTCCTCTTCTCCTCCTCCTTTTTATCGGAAGATTTCTTATCTTTATCGGATTTCTTGTCATCATCGTCTTTCTTCCTTTTTTCGTCACTGGGCTTTTCTTCGTCTTTTTTCTTCTCTTCCACTTTTCTATCTTCCTCTTTCTTCTTTCCTTCATCTTCATCCTTTTTTTCGTCTTTATCTTTCTTGTCATCTTTATCTTTTTTGTCGTCCTTTTCTTTCTTTTCTTCTTTCTCTCTCTTCTCTTCCTTTTTTTCTGGTATATCGTTCAAAGCCTTGTATATATTGAAGCCGAAATCCCTGATGAGCATTTCATTGAAGAGTTCAGCAAATAGAGATACCTCAAAGGAATGCTCTTTAGTGTCGTCTTGCCTGTAGTCTAGAAGAAGAGACAGAGACATTATTGTACAATCGAACTTTCCTGATTTTGCAGTCTTCGAGGGATGCACCAATATGTGGGGTTGCTCAGGAAGGGTGTGTCGTTTTTCTAGGATCGCTTTGTCCCTTTCATCTAATTTTTTTTCTTCCACCTGAATCAGAATCAGAATAAGTTTTATTGCCGGAAAAATATAATTTTAATCGACAAAGTCAATCTTGGGGTTATAGCAGAACAATTTGAACAAAAATCGTTAACAGACAATTCACAGTAGACAAAATCAGTAACACACAATTTAAGTTATTGAAACTTACATAAAAAAGTACATGCTATACCTCTAGCATATAAACACGTATGCGCACACACAAATATATACTTACAACGTTTCTTTAAAATGAAAAAAACCGTTGGTCAACAGCAAATGAGCTAGATTAATATCAGTTAAATTTATTGAAAAGAATCCTGATTATATTCCTCAAGAATGTAATAAGGCTCTCCCAACCAAGATATTTTTCATGATTCTCTTAAACTTGGCTACACTTTGAGTTTGTCTCAATGCAAGAGGAAGGATGTTGAATATTTTTGTACTCTCAAATATCATCGAGTTTCCTATTAAAGAGGAAGAGGGAATTGGAAGTGAGATGCAGTGAGAGGATTGAGTATTGTAGGCAGAATCTGATATGATTTCACCTGTATTTTTTCTGCCGAAGACATTCCGTCTCCAAAATATAGAAGAAAGAAGCACACCAGGGTCAGTAAGTATTTCATGCCATGAAAATCATGGCGTCTAGATTTACTTAGGTACTCAATTGTCCTCTTTTGCACAAAGAAAACCATATTGAACAGATGTGTGTCAATGAGAGCAAAATAAAGATTTTTTTGCAATGGTTCCATTCAATTAATAGATCTAAAAATTCGTTTGTCAAATCTCAAGTAAAACATTGAATGTGATAATTGAAAATTTGTTTGTTCAATTATCACATTTATCAATTCGACAAATGGTGTATTGAGGTTATACAAAAACAGTTTTTACGTAAATATATTACAGTTTCCTGTATGATTTTCACTCACAATGGGTTTACAAAACCGCGACACGTGTTTCGCTATTACAATAGCTTCTTCAAGCAAGATAAATTCATTTATCTTGCTTGAAGAAGCTATTGTAATAGCGAAACACGTGTCGCGGTTTTGTAAACCCATTGTGAGTGAAAATCATACAGGAAACTGTAATATATTTTTGTTAATATGGATTTTCATCAAGTATCGGCCAGTTCAATTCAGTTTTTACGTGTTTAACTGTTCAGATTCACCACTTTCGGTCATCCTCTACTGAATATTTGAACTTTTTACAAACCAAAAATTAAAAAAGTCTCACGTTATCACCCTCACCAGTAGAGGCAACAAGAGAAATGTTTTGAATATGCTCTAGATCAATTTTTATTGTCAATTTGACAATGTACACTATGACAATATTACCCCATCCTTGCACCCCCTCTTGATTATGAGCATCCCCTCAAAAATTCGAAATGAGAAGGGGGGTAGTGTGGCATCTTGTTCGAAAGGGATTTACAATATTGTTCATCAATACTAAGTTTTTCATATTCGGTACAAGTATAACAGAGAAAATGCTTCATTAAAATTTAAATACATTGACATTGTAAATTATGTATGCGTTGAAAACATCTGAAACGATTGCTATTGTCAATTTGACAATTTAGTGTGAAAATATTACTCCCTTCTTGGAGAAAATTTTTTCCGTCATGGTTGCACCAAATATGAAAAACTTAGTATTGCTGAACAGATAATGAAAATCCCTTTCCGACTAGATGCCACACGACCCCCCTCCTCATTTAAAATCTTTGAGGAAGGTGCTCATAATTAGGAGGGGGTGCAAGAAGGGGTAATATTGTAATAATGTACATTGTCCAATTGACAATAAAAATTGACCTGTTCCAGAATTTTTTGATAAAATACAAAACGCTAAAAATGAATTTATTCCATACCTATGGACCGCACTGTATATTTTGGTTTTCATGTGACACCGATTCCTGTAATCCACCAAAGCGAGTCACCTCAAAGCAAGCAATTCGTATTCGAGGCATAACCGGAACAATCAACCGAAATATATACAAACAACGCACCTCCGGTTTCTTTTCCTCCTGCACGACGTTCTCCGCCTCCATAGGAACTTCCTCCTCTTTAGTCTCCTTGACGTCCTCCTCGGTCTTCTCCGCCTCGGCCTTCAGCGCCTTCGTCAGCCTGGCGACGAGCTGCGACTTGAGCCCCTTGTCGCTGATACTCCTAGCTTTCAACTCTTTCCTCAACTCGGCGACGACCATACTCTTCGGATCGAGCTGCGAATGGTGCGTCGGCTCCAGCGCGTCCCCTGACGACTCCTCCTCCTAAAGAACGACGAAAAACCGATTAGTCTCGAGCGTGACAAGCGATCGCTCGACTTGCGCACCGACTTTCACACACTCGCCACGCATCCATTCGCTCAGTCAACATCAACAACAACGGCAACTACATCGCCTTAAGTTACTGTATTCCTTGCTCAAACATCCTCGGCGTGAATGCAGTCTATCGCCGCTTCGGACAGCACAGCTCGCGTATACCTAGCCTATCGTATACATAGAATTATAAAGAGAAGTGTGTGTGCCTTTTCGTCAGCTATGGAAGCGGCAGCGGTAGCGGCGGCATCGTCGGCGACGGGCTCGTTCTCGTGCAGGATGCGCTCCAGCTGCTTCCTGTAGGACTGTTGAAGGCCGTCCCACTCCAAGCGCGTCGGCAGGCAACTCCATACGTCCGGCAGAAAGACGACCACCGTTTCGACACGGGCCGGTATAGATTTGCCCTTGTGGGTTGATTCGGTGCGGCGGTAATACAGCTCCACGAATCGGTACCTAGCGGAACATAACGTGTGAGCAGGTGGTTACAATCGCCCCCCCTTCGCGATCCCAAAAAACAACAAGAACAACAACACGCAACGCAAACAGTGAACATGTGCGACCGGATCTAACCTATCTGGAGGGAAAACTGCTGAGAGTGCTGACCGCACCGAAAATAACCTGTTGAACGCTACTACAATTATCCTTCAAATTACTTCTTGATGTCATAGTCTAGGAGGTAGTTTCATATTTTATTGCAAACAAGATTGTTTCTTGAAGAGACTTATCGAACATGGCTCATGAAAAATTTCCGCTGGTATAGTAGTTTTCACAATGAATGGTACTGACTGAAGGATTATAATAAAACCAATTAGACCCTTAAGTTGTAAAATCCGAGATGCACATCATAAATGTAAAAGGATCGGATTCAGGTAATTTTGTTTCTCAGCGAGGAATTGTAGAGGATTACAGCTTACACTTCTTGTTCATTTTAGTCTTTGTATTTCATTGGAAGTGTTCACTTGTGTTACGGCGTGCAATAATTTTATAACATTTATTTGTTATTACAGACATTATTAGCAAAGATTTTATACCCCAACGTACAGAATAGGCAGTATGTGGCGTCCGTGGAGAAAAAGTAATAGTCCTTCTCACAATGGTTCGTTAAAGAAGAATCACTCATCTTGTGACGCGAAAATCATTATAAAAAATGTGTATAGTTCCTTACTTCAGCAAGGATATAACGCGGGTGCTGCAGCAAATGTAACCAGTAATTTGACGAAGTTGCCTCTTACTTCAGTTAGACGAATTGTTGAAAATTCCATGGAATCAAGAAAAAAGCGTAAATATTCCGGTGTCACAAAAAGTCTAGACGACTGGGAAAAATGTTCAATCCCATAAGAGCTTATGTGGCACCAACTTAAATCGAGCGTGCGCGGAAAAAATACTTCTCCGACTTTAAGTGGTAGTGTGGTAGAATTAATTAGGAACTGTATGAATGACATTCCTACCGAGAGTTGGAAAAGTTCTGTTAGTCATGTTATAAATGTTGAAAACTCGTACCTTTCTGTAAAATCTATTGCGCCAATTATAATTAATTCAGATGAGGATAGCGATACTGAACTAAATATAGAATAGAATTGTAACATTTAAATAAATTACTTGTATATATCCTACATTATGCAAGATTCAAATTTCTTAAGTTCGACCCTGTAGCACATTTGCATCTTTTACCAGATGATTTTCTACACAATGGGATTAAATCGGGTAGTTTATTGAAGTTAATAAGCCAATACCATTTACTGTGAAAAATACTATACGAAAGCGTGACCTTAGATTATGTGAGGCTGCGTAACTGAAGTTGATAATTTGAAAACATTTCGGCATCCAATCAATTCATACTAGCTCAAATTTTTCAACAACAGCCCTGTAATCAACCATATGATAATACTTCAGATGAAAAGAATAATTTTTTTATATACTTCGGTAACATACCATCGTATTAAAATACCGGCTGCAATACACTTACTAATCAAACTAGCACTAAATTGAGAAACTGAAAACGTAAACGTGTAGTTGGTTTTCAAATAAATAATGAACCACCAATCATATGACTACTTTCTCAGTATCTTAGTTTAATGTTCGATTCGAGTAGAATGATTTTTTAGACAAGTGATTGCTTCTTTTTCAAATTGTTGAAACATCTTCTAGATGAAACACGAAATTTATCTGACACTTTATTATAATAATAATAATAATATTCATTCATCGTTATGGCAATACAATAAAATACAATACAAAAAAAACTATTTTTTTTTTGGACTGAGGTGGCCTTTACTTGATGGAAATCCATAGTTATTACGCTATAAGGTAGACACGATTAAATTTCCACAAAATTTATTGTCTTCGCGACATGTTTCGGTACACTGTACCTTTATCAAGCGAATGTATTTAAACACTAAATTATTCTTCGCTAAAAGTTCCTTAAATATATCAGGGCCTACTCTAATTATCTATGATTCCTAGAATAATACCACTGACAATGATGATGATTCCTAACTGATGCTGATAACTGATACTGATTCCTAATAATAATTATGATATCGGACCGTAGTTACTACTTATTGATTGAATAAGTTCAACAAAGGGGAACTATTGAGATCCAATTGATCATTTGAGTTTTGTCTTGTAACAAGAATAACAAAGATAAAACAATAAAAGATGAAAAATCAGGAGTTTATAGACTGAATTGTGGATCTTGCTCCAAAGTATATATTGGCCAGACAGGTAGACCATTCAAAAACCGCATACGTGAACATCGTATGAATTATGAAAAGAAAACAACTCATTCATCATATGCCAATCATATTTTGGAGGAAGGCCATGACTTCGATAAAAATTTCGAAATTCTGCATGTTGAAAATAAGGGCATTAGACTTAATTATTCAGAATTTTTGGAAATCAATAAATTAAAAAACTCAAATTGTTTGCTAAATGATCAATTGGATCTCAATAGTTCCCCTTTGTTGAACTTATTCAATCAATAAGTAGTAACTACGGTCCGATATCATAATTATTATTAGGAATCAGTATCAGTTATCAGCATCAGTTAGGAATCATCATTGTCAGTGGTATTATTCTAGGAATCATAGATAATTAGAGTAGGCCCTGATATATTTAAGGAACTTTTAGCGAAGAATAATTTAGTGTTTAAATACATTCGCTTGATAAAGGTACAGTGTACCGAAACATGTCGCGAAGACAATAAATTTTGTGGAAATTTAATCGTGTCTACCTTATAGCGTAAAAAAAACTATAATAGATGAATAAATTGTTATCCCACTGAGGGCAAGCCCTGTGCGTGGGTGAATATTTTGAAAAACATATTACAAGTAGGTACCTAGTATAAACAAGTATTATAAAAAATTATAAAATATAAATGTTATTCATGTACAATGAACTGGATATATAATATATTTCAGTTAGTTAACTATAATAATAATGTTAACGATAACAAAAATAATGTAAATATAATAAAATGTAATGTGACTAGATGTAAATTAAAATAAGAATATAAAAATGTTTGTTTCAGTTTTTTTTTTTATTTCGTTTTTTATACATAATTATTTATAATAACCATCAATTTTATTATTAAAAAAATTTTATCAACCGTAACTGTACAACTGTACGTCCTCGACATGTTTTTTTTTTCTGTTGTGAATTTTGAATGTATTGTAAAGCATTGTATGTGAACATTTTTTGGACTTGTGTGAATACGTGATGTTAAAGTAGGAGAATTTATAAGTTCAGAAAAAATATTCAATTATGGAGTTCCACAAGGAACTGTTTTAGGAGCCATATTATTCAACAAATTCATGAACGATCTTTCATTTGAAAACAAGTGGACTCATACATAGTTTTGCGTGATATAGTAATAATTTACAAGTCAAAAACATGGAAATCTCTCGAAGAACTTATTCAGAATGACTTCAATAATGTTGGATATTGGTTTGACCACAATTTGTTAACATTAAATTTTGAAAAATCTAATTACCTTCCTTTCACTTCTTTCTTTCACCCAATTGAAATAAAAAATTCATGCAATAAAGGAGTAGATTGGATAAAATATTTAGGAGTCATAGTATACAGACATTTGAAATGGAACTTCCAAATTGAATGTCATAAAAAAATTACGACCGTTATTACCTAAATTCAAATTTTTACAGAATATTTTGAATAGAAAACACATGCAAATGATTTATTTTTCTCTAGTCCAATCTCAATTAAATTATGGTATTTTATCATGGGGGGGGGGGAGTTGACCAAATATATCTTAAGCCTTTGGAAATATTACAAAAGTGGTTTTTGAAAATCATATTTAAAAAAACCTAAGATATTCTTCTGATAAATTATATTCTGACCGTTAAATAATGGATATTAGGCAATTATTCAGTTTCAAGATACTCACTTATATATTTTCTCATAAAAATTGAATTAATTATAGTAAGCATACTCATGATACACGAAATAAAAATGAAATAACTGTAAAAAATAAGATATTTAAAGTAAAGTCACAAAAAAATTTTCTATATTTAGCTCCATTCATTTATGATAAATTACCAAATTCAATCAAAATTACCAAATCGAAATACCCTTATAAGAAAAAAGTGAACACATGGATTACTGAAACTCCTAGACTATATTTCCAAAATATTATTGAAAGAAAATATCCAATATAGCCTGTGTCATGATAATATTGTATCTATTCATTTTTACACTACTATTTATCTTTGATACTTATGATTTTTGTTTATATTCTCATATTCACTTGAATTATATAAAAATCTAATATAATGTTTCTCCACAACAAGTGCACAACTTCGTGAGGTTCAATTATTTATTCACATATTTTTATGTTTTTTTTGCATTGTTATTGATATTTATTGTGAATAAATTGTTATTATTATTATTATTATTAACACCAATAAAGTATCTATCTTTCTATCAAAAAATTTAGTGTCAGTAGGTACATAAGCCTGCCCAAGATTATGAGAGGCTGCAAAACTAGATTACTGAATTCAAAAGGGTGGATACAGGCAGATTGATTGATTCGATTAACCAAATGAAAAAACTGATAATGAACACTTTCCACCTCTTTTTCAATTTAATATTAGATATGGATTCATGCAACAGAAATCAAGTCGAATGCATTCACAATGATTCCTTGTGTTGTTTTTCAGAAAACAGATTTCTTCTTGTTCAAATTGTTGAAAGGTCTTTATAGAATTTTATAGAATTTAGTGGCAGCCAGCACAACATCGCGGCCCAACATCATGAGAGTCTGTAGAATTCTAATGAAAGTTAGTAAAATCAAAAGGGTAACTACAGGGACATAGCATAATTGAATAAACACACAAACCGATAATGAACACCAGCCACTAATTAAGACAACTTGCTCATTGCTTCAGTTCAATGTTAATTCAATTCAAATTGCAACCCTGGTTGAAATTGTTTTTTTTATGATGAAAACCTCCGTTAATTTCAATGTTTCCATTTTTTTCGTAATAACATAACAAAGAACTTTCAAAAAAGTTAAAACCGATTTTTTAAGAAGTATAGTGAAATATTTGCAGTGGCATTATGTACTTGAATTTACTGAAAAAAATGAGGCAAAAAATGGATAGTGTAAGATGTTCAGAGTCTGCCTATTGATGTAGTAATTGCAGATATGATGATATCAAAGATATGAGAGTATTATTCAATAAAAGATTTACCTTTGATAATCAAATGCCGAACATACATCTACTCTAACGCAAATTTTAATGGAATAAGTCTAAGAAGACAAATAAAAATCATGAATACTAATAAAGTCCTGGAAAGTCTTTGGAGCAATTGTTGATGGTAAACTTTCAATTTATATTCAACAACAAATCAGATAGGATAATCAGAAATAAATGAAACTTTAGAAAAAAATTGAATATTTTCTGGAATAAAGAATGATATGTAAATATGTAAGAAGGCATATTATTGAATGAAAGTATGAGAAAATTTGCTAAGAAATAATATGAAATACTTCATAAATCTCGTCATGAATACAGTTGATGTTAGTCATTTCAGTTACTGACAATAATACCGAGGATCACTTACCAAGACCTCAATGTCTGCAAAAATTGTGATAAAATGAAATATTTAGTGGCACTTATATCATCAACAGATTATCTAATCATCACTATTTGAAATATCAGATATTAATAAAGGTGTATAGGAACTCAGTTGCCTCTTTTGCATCTATAGACATCCTTTGATGAGAAATAAAACACTTTCAACTTTTTGCAATTCGTAACCATCTAATCTAAAATGTCAATAGCAAATCGTGGAAATGAAATTTCAAAATCAATTTCATTAACTTCAATCAAGATGTGAAGATCCCTGATGGTGGATTGAAAGAAAACTGTTCAAAACCCAGACCCCTATAATTATCAACTAAATAAACAGAATATTTTTTGTTGCTTACCATTGTGTACAGTTTGACAAGTCGATTCCAGTCAAGGCTTTACAGGTCCTTATGGCAGTTTTAATCAAAACTGAAGGATCCTTGTCAGGGTTCTCTCCATCTAGAGAGGGACTCCAAGCTCCTCCTAAGGCCATAGTTTCATTTTTACCCCTTAGGCCAACCAGAAAATTGATCAGTCTACTTGGGTGAACAATGAGCTTACTGGGGTGTACAAAGTCTTTATCGTCATTTTCTTTGTTTTCTGCCATGGTGCAGCATTTTTGATAAATCTCCTCGATACCTGGCACACTCATCAGCATTACCTTTGCTGAGAAAAGGTAATCTGCATCAGCTGGTTCGAGAATAGCACTATTTTCGACGACTTGGTCTATTTCTTTATTCATAACGTGAAAAGAGCAAGGCTTTGTCAAGGCAAAAGGTTTGTCTGGAGGGAATGAATCAATCCATCGAATACTGGTGTTAAAGAAATCTGATGGCACATATAAATTTGTGTATCGCCTGCGAAGTTCCAAAACATCACCTTCAGATCTGAAACAACAGCATATAACTATTGAGTCAAACTGGCGAAATCTTTGATGAAAATGTATACAGAAATATAAACATGTTATTCACAATTCCTCCAGTTATCAACAAAAAATGACAGTATTAAACAGTATGATTCATACACATATCTGATGTGAATTGGAATATGTAATTCAAGATTGGGAATAGCAATGGGTGCTACAATCATAGAAACAATATTGTCAAAGAACACTTTCCTAATCAAATGAAGACAGGCATTTTAAATCTCTCACATGTGTAGTGTAATTGAGAAAAAATATCCAAATTTTGAGAGAAAGATTTTGCCTACAGGACTGATAAGTATGCACATTTGAAACAATAAAGACAAAAGTTTTGAGTCAGATAAGGCATATAGAAATTGTCATGTAGATTATGCCTTGTTTCACCTGGGCGAAAGGTGACATGTGTAAAAGAACATGTGAATAGTTTGCAGAATGGGAAAACAAATTCAGCTCAAGCAACTAATCTCTTTACAAAGGAGCTCAGTTTGATTATGAATTTGAATGTTTCCAATGAAAAACAATTTAAAACTTAACCTCCTGGAAAGTTAGGTAGTATTCAGATATTATATACAAATCATATTCTTGCATATACATACTCAATTCTACATATTTCACAATTTTCCTATACAATACATTTACATTTTCAGTGATAACCACATATTTTTATTTAATTTTTTTTAATCCCATCAATTGGTTGATGTGACATATCTGAGATCTGAGAATTATAATAATATGGTATATTCAAAATTTCATTCAAAAAGTGCTATTTTGGAATTATTATTATCAATTATTTCCTAGTCGAGTTTTGAATATGTATAGTGAAAGTCTTGCAGGAAGCCATAAGTAATGAAATCTATTTTTTTTAGTTGTTTCTCCCCTGATAATTAATAAGCTTTCAATTCTTATATATGTTTATAGGGCAAATTGATATATTTGCTCTGACGTAAATGCAAAATTTAAAAGATACAAATTATTATTTTGTCAGTTACTTATCTCATTTTTATGAATTTGGAGATTCAATAAACAAATTTATTAAAAAAAATGTGGATACTTTCCCTTGGGAACGAATCAGAAGATAGTTTGCCACCTTTTTCAAGCCTATTCTGGAAAAGGAGACAGAATAGCTTCTGAAACGTCGCCAAAGGGAAGTATACAATTTTTTTAATAAATTTGTTAATTAAATCTACAAATTCATAAAAATACGATATGTCACTGACAAAATAGTCTCTCAAATTTCGAGGCGAATATACCAATTTGCCCAAAGAAAAGATATTATAACAGCTTAAAAACTTTTTCATTTCAATGTCTAGGGGAGAAAACCCAAAAAATGGATTCCAAGAGCAAAATTTACTGACTGTATAAGTTATTTTTAATAACACATACAAGAATTCAAAGAAAGAAATAGGTGAAAAAATAGTGAGTAAAATTCTGTTTATCGGGCACACGAAGATAAAAAAACGGTTTGCGGAAAGTTACCTATTATGACCTCCTGAACAAAAAATTCAAATAAAATTTTCAACGGTCTCAATTAGTCGGAGAAACGGGCCAATTTCTGGGTGAAAAATGAGATTTTTCAGTACACGTTTCTGCAGCAAAATAAAACTTGAAATGCCTCCTTCTTTATCAGCAAAATGTACACACCCTTCATCATCCGTTTCACACATTTTCTCAATTGAAAACAAAAAACGCACTTGTCTTCAACAGCAACAAAAACATAGAAAATTGGGCATGTGACATCTGAGGTGAACAGATACCGGCACTGGAATATTATTCAAATGCCCGGATCTGTTTTCAATTGAAAAAATGTTTAAAACGGATGATAAAGGGTGTGTACATTGTGCTGATGAAAAAGAAGGAGGCAATTTGAGTGTTATTTTGCCGCAGAAACGTATACTAGAAAATCCCATTTTGCTCCCAAAAATTGGCCCATATCTCTGAAACTGATTGAGGGCGCCAAAAATTTCATGTGAATATTTTGTTCAGGTCAAAATACCTAAGTTCCGGCAAACCATATTTTTTTAATCTCTGTTTGCCCGATTAACGGAATTTAACCAAATAGTGATACTCACAAGTCCAATGGGATCTTAGGAACTTGAACCATATATCTTGGAACAATTCTTGATCGCCTCCTATTCTTTGGAGAGCGTGACCTTGACCGAGTACGTTTTCTTACAGGTGACTTTTTATCTTCCTTCTCCCTTTCCCTCATTCTCTCTTCACGCCTTCGTTTTCTATCTAACTCATCATCATCCCTATCTCTAGATCTCTCTCTAACTCGCCCTCCTTTCCTGCCTCCACCACCTCTTCCCTCAATTGGAGGGTTTGTATTATAGCCACTGTTACCGGAATTCCCATAATTTTTAGAATGCCTGGAGTTTGCCATTGTTAGAACCTGTATACGTGTGGCATTCCACTTGAAATGCATATTAGGTGTGTGAGATGCTTCAACTAAAACACGATCACCAACAAGGGGGTGCGAACCTTTAACACAAACAGATGTTTGAAAAATAACTTCTTCATCTACTAGCCCGAAGTTATCATGCATTTGAGTTACTTTTCCAGTGAATACTCTTTGCTTTGATCCAGATCCAGAGTTGTTTTGAGAAGTAGGCAATGAAAGATTTGTTTGAAATGCAGTAGGATTCAAGCCTCTAGGGTTAGGGTAGGAGACTTGTTGAAATAAAGGATCGTTAGCAATTTGTGGGTTCAAGGAAGCAGCAGCATTCATTGCATTATTAGCAATTTGTTGTAGGCCCAATCCAATATTTTGTTGTTGTAATCCCATAGCATTTTGAAAAACCTGCTGGTTTGCTGGAAATGGAACCATTCCTGTTCCCATATTACCCAGAGCGCCTTGGTTCATCAGTTGTGGCTGGAGACTTCCTTGATTCATCATGTTAGGAGAAGGATTAGTTCTTCCCCAAGCTTTGTTGTTATAACCTAGGTTGTTATTCATTTTCTTCTAAAATCACTATCCGAAGTCAGAAATATTTTATGTTAATAATAACATTAAATGGAGAAAAAATCATGAAACGTGCTCGCTCTATTAGGTATGTCAATACATCTCCAAACTCCAAATCGAAAACAGTCCAAAATCAAAATGGACACCGGCAATCGGCAATGATGCCAACGTCACACGTCACGTCACAGAACACCGTCCGGCACAAATCACAGCAACTGCACGAAGGCCATAACACAGAATGACACAGGACACAGCAGAGCCCAGTAGTAAGGCCCGAATTCACTAATAACGAAAACCGAGTGCAAGTTCCAAGTTGCTCTGGAAGGTTCTAATATAAAACCATTTTGAATCTGACAGATGATGCATGCGAATTCTCCCAGAGTCTTCCTTCTTTCCTTGGAGTCAGCTGTTGAAGCTAAAGTCACCAAGTCAACAGTGATCCACTGAACCAAGATCAGTTGTCAATCAACAAACGATTTGATTATTTGATTATAAATTTTGTTAGTGAAGTTAGCCTGAATATATTCACTGGCGAATCTGCATCTCAAGCCCACCTACCATGTGAGTTGATGCGAAGACAGATTCATCACTGGATTAGTACCATAAATTAATGTTAACCTATGGTTGCTTATGGTAGTCAAATTTTACAGTACAACCATGCAGGTATATTCTGGTGGCCTATTGATTCTTGAATAACAATAGATTATTGAGAAATAGTCAAGAATGGGTCCATGGTGCACATCAAATATTTTCAACAGTCGTTATTTTTCGAAACTTTTTCGGGAATTGAATTTAGCATCATATCGAAAAACCAGTACCTTCAAGATATTTCAGAATTTTAGATGATGTATCATATAGTTCTTCGATAGAGGTTATTTATTATTTTCAATAACCAATATTCAATATTGAAAACTATTCAAGATCAAGATTCACTTGCAGTGCAAGTATACTCACCATAGACCATTAGGGTACATGGTCTGTGATACTCACGGCTTTCAGTACGGAAGCCCGCTCACAACATACAATGCTATACATTTACCTGATCTAACAAAAACTAAGTTTTTCGCTAAAATAAGTTCTATGCTACTGTGCAATTCACAAGCGCATACGTTAACGAAAACCGAGTTCAATATCGTGTCGCACAAGCTGGCAAAAGTGTCGAACGCGAAATTGATATTTCGGTATTATCAAAAAGCTGCGTTCGAGTTGACGCCCAAAACGACCCGGGCGCGCACCCAGCATATGTTCCGTATATCGTTTCGGTCCAAGGATGGTAAACTATTTTTACAGAGGATGGCCCGATTCGCCAATTTCATTATGCTGTCATTGACGTCATCGCGATTCCGTGATTCCAAAAACAGATTCACAATACTAATGTTTTGTTTTATTATTATATGTAACATGATGTTTTCCTCAATTTGAGTTATGCATTATCTACTAACTGATGCATTCACTAAATCCGCCTCAACTCTGATATTTATTGAGTTTGAAACTGAGGGGTAGATAGAGGATTGTACATGCTTTTTCGACCAATTCAAATGAGTAGGAATACTTACCTAGAAAAAATAATATATACTCAGTACACTTTTCACAAGTTCGAATATCTACCAGAAAGTTTCAAGCATAGACAATTAATTCAAGTAAATAAAAATAAAAGATGGCAAGCATATGGCACGGCATTGGTGGCAATTGACAACAGTCGCTTCGTTAGAGTAGCTCAAACTTCATCATATTAGTTCCACTGCATCACGAAATGTACATATAAACTACGGAAGGAATCGTGGTGACGTCAGTTGACAAGATAACATTGCAGTATAGGGAACTGGCCATCCTCTATAAGAGTTTACTGTCCTTGGTTTCGGTCAACCAGAGTGGTTCTATTTCTCTCTCTTGGATGGACTCGGCCAATATCACAGAATGAGAGACAGCATCGCTCTGGTTAACCGAAACGATATACGGAACATATCCTATGTCTTATCCCATTTCTTTTGAAACTCGGGGCGAGTTCAGACTATTATTTTCAATGGTTTTGAAAGCCCCGTTAATGCATTGAATGCCCTGCTCGCTCGATCGGGCTTCAACTCGAACGTAGCAAAAGTGGGATTCCAATAGGCCAGTAGACTAATACATGAGTTCTCTATTCAACAGCCGTGCCAAATCGCCAATTTTTTTGTAGGTAGTTTGGACCTCAAGGAATAGTGTGAAATTTGTGGAATGGAGAAATGACGATTTCTGTCAAAAAAAAATTATTGAAAAAAACAAGACATATTTTGATGTTATTATCTTTGGAATAAGATTTATCGAAAAATGTTTCCTACAAAAAATGTGCAATGTGATGAAATCTACAAAATAAGTCCTATGCAAAAATCACGTAGAATTATTAGTTTGGCGGTAAATCACTGTTGAACAAAAATTTTTCAAAAAAATTATTATTGTATTTACGAGGTTCATTTATAAAGTACTGTCCTCAAACTCATCCACCATATGAAAGAAACTCTCCTGAGATACCAGTAAGGTTTATCCAGCCATGTTATATAGTTTTGGCAAATATTTCAGACACATATATATCGTTTAGAATAATTATTTTCCGGGAATTCTAGGTCTGACAGAAAAGGGAGTAAATCTCGTCCGGATGTAACTGATTCAGTATTATCCGTATTTTTTTGTTTATTTTTGGTAATAGGTTTTCAATCCTGATCTTTCGTCAACTATGACAGACATTATATATAAAAGTTGCATAAACTTTTGCTCAAAGTATAACATTCATTTTAGAATATTCATATTTTCATATCTTCATGTTTTGTTATGTATGCTGCTAGCTATCACATTGAGTTTATGGAGATGACATATTAATTCTTCCAAATTACGCATAACAGCTATATGTCATGTTCCGATATTGCTGGTATTACTGGCCACAGTAAGCATTTTCGGAACGCTTTTTGAAGTGATAGTAATCTACTGCTGATGATATCGGAACGGATCGCTATCGGACATCCATCAAAGGAACTGTCAGCGGTGACAGGTGTGATCTTCCCTATCTTATTTCAAAATGAATTGAATAATGGAAGAAATGTTAAGCAATAGCGATACAGAAATAGAAAATTCAGAGAGCTCAGCTCTGATAATAATAAATCTTTAGAGAATATAATGACTGAAATTATAATACTCGACAAAATCAGAGGTCCCAGAGAAAAAATACCAAAAATGTAGTAGAGGTTTTTACACCCCTAAGATTCTCAAACAACATTTCAAGTAAGAGAGTAAGGCTTGCAATCTCGAAAAATGGGGTTCCCGCAGATTTCATTGATCTGCTGGATTCATTTCATTCAGCATCGCGACTTCTACGCAAATATCTTCCAGTACAACTCGAAACATTTTTGATAATCTTGCAATTGCAATGATCTGACAACAAATTTAATCTTTTATCCGTTGACGTTTATCCGAACACAACCTAACCTAACTCAATTTTGGGAATACTGGGACTACAGGACCACTTCTGCAGCAGTAGCACCAGTAACTTTTTAGTCTCTAACAGGGTACCTCGAAAATTGGCGCGAAATAATTGCCAGTGAATGTCAGTAAAATCGAAACGACTGAATTTACTGGACAGTACTGTTCAGGAATATCGGAACATGACAATAGTTACTTGAATCATATCCTGCTTCTTCGACTGTTCTGACATCTTTCCTATGTGGTTGTGGTTTTTTCAATTAACCAGCTGACGAACGTCAACCCTCAGAAGTAGAAACTTGTGCGAGCAATGAATCAACGAGGCCTCACCTTTCAACGTGTGAATACCACCACATTGGTCCAGCGCGGTTAATCGAATCCCGGTCTTCCGCTTAATAAGCGGACGTGCTTACAGCTACACTACCTAGAAAATATTTATATTTGAAGTGAAGAAGCAGACTGAGAAGAAACCCGCCAGAGTATTTTCCGTTTCTGGACACTGAAATTTGCGCCTCTTTCCACAAGCAAACGCCTTCTTCGTGCACCCACAGTTTCCGCGACACTCAGTGTAGAGCACTTGTAGCCAGTGGTAGACATGCACTACTCTGCGGCGATTGAGAAAGTGCGACAGTTGACTTCCCATCTTCAACAGATCTTCGTTTTCAGTCTCAATCTACGAGCGATGCTCTTCCCCCTTCTTGGACCCTTTTTTATCATCTATTTCAACGACTTCCATTAATCTAGGCCAAACTGTCAAACCTTTATTTTATGCTGATGATGCAACCTACTTAGTTACAGGCAATAATAACCAATCTCTAACTTTTCTAGACCAGTCCGAGGCCATATCTAAGCTGTTTAATATAAACGGTCTTACTATCAATGAACAAACTCGATTTTTTTTCTACAACATTCCATCAAGCGACCGTTACTATTAGGAGTGTACCTCGACTCTTGATTTTGTTTTCATACCGATGATCTGTGCACGCCTATCGTCCTTTGGAATGAGCATTAGGTCTCATTAGCATTCTTTAAGATCCCTTTTCTCACTTTCCATGTATCTTACGCTTATAGTCTGGGGCTGCAGGACAGGTATTTGTAGCACGGTAATACGTATAATGGCTTCGTCCCCCTCTTCTCATTGCACCCTACCTTCTCCATTCCCCTCTCTTATCGTCCTTTTTCTATTCAATTTTGTCTGATGACGTTACACGGCCATCATCATCCATCCGTGTGTTTTTGCATCCTTTTTGTGAATCAGCTCAATTCCTCGTTATGGGGTTTTTTACATCATTACCACCGTAAACCTACCTTTGGCTCCTTCCGCTTCTTCTCGCGGTTCCTCTTCCCCCTCCCCTCCTTCTCGGGTTCTTCTTTTTTTCCTTTTTTCCCTTCTCCCACTATATAGCCTGGCAAAAAATTCGACCCATATATAAGATGCGCGAAGCATATAGGGGAATAATGCGTCCTCTGTTAGTAGGGCGTTGTCCATTACTTTTTTGTCTTCAGAAAAAAGTGGTTGCGGCTCTCCAATATTGATAAAAAATCTGATCTAAAATCGCAAAGATACAAATAATGATAATAACAGTTTTTATATTTGTAACGTCTCGCACATTTTTCATCTTCTTATCTTTCCGTTAGAAATACTTACACGCACGCCGTACAACACCTATATTGAATGAAATTGAAACGAAGAGAATCAATTTTTTCAATTTTGCCCTCTGACAGTCCCACAAATGCTATTAATGCCCCGCTACATTCGTTGACAGAACCACACAAACTCAAACCCAGTTGTCTTTCTGCCCAAAAATCCTTCTGGATGCTCCAGAATCCAATAATCCAGTTATAGAACGCCCTAAAACAGAAACATCCAGGCATGGACGTTCATCACCTGAAACACTTGAGAATATCTAAGAGGTTTATTTGCTTCTTAGAATCTGATACGGAAAAGGTCGAATTATTTGACTCGGGAGAACCCTCCTGGCCACCTGAGGTCTTCCTCTAGAGTTTCCCTGTTGCGAAAAAAAGTTGTTAGAATGTCTGTTGTTCTTTCGACAACTGTTTCCCCATCTGCTGAGTCTTCGAGAGCATTTTTGACACTCACGTAGGGTCACAATTTTTTTTCCTTTATTCCTTCCAGGGATCTAAGACTCGTCTTTAGATAGAAGGGGTCTGTGGGAACTCAAAATTGGCAGGGAAAATTGCTGAGGCATCAACCGATCTGAAGAATCCCAATCAGAAGACCAAATTTTCACTAAGTTGTACCAAGTTGTAATAAGTCTGCAGCATCCCTTAACAATATTGATTTTGATATACCTCGATATTTTCTCATTGATTCTATCTTTCCAACATAGGTAGAAAACAATATCATTGCAGGCTTCCCAATCACGAGCTGGAACTGCCCTAATTTTCGCAGGTTCCTCTTAATAACTAGAAGAATCACTGGAACAAACCGCTGAACTGTGCGCATTTGGTGTTGTCAAGGATTACCTCAAAACTGAAATATCAAAAATGGAAGGATCTTTATGACCTTTACGAGCCTTCACTTGCAAATTATATAACAACAATAGCAATTGTGCTAGATAATCAGCCTCAAGTTTCTTCTCAGCTCCACTATGAGGTAGTTGCCTGGCATCAAAATATATCCAATTACTCTCAATAATCCAATTAGTCTCAATAATGATCTCATTCTTTCGATTTCATGTGGTATTTCATCATAAAAGACACAATGTTATGAACTTTCGAAATTTTTTGTTCGATTCAATTTTCAGATGTGACCTAAATCTCATTTCGTGTCTCATGTTCATTATGATTTCTTCAAGTGTTTTATAGTACCTACGTTAACACGTCTGTAGCAGTTTTTTGAACTGGTCAGTAGAAATTACACACAGTGTGTTTCGATTACCTCAGTATTAGTATATCTAGTTAGTAAGATACAAAACGAAAAAAATCTTTCTGGAGGAGTTATTCCTCCAAATTGTTCGAATTATTATTATAAGCAAGAGCTCATTCATACGTTACAGATGAATTATTTCCGTGTGAACCCACTGAAATACTGTGCTCAATAAAATGTATTTTTCGTATTCAGTTCAGGCGTGTATGAAAAAACATAGCATAGCAAAGTAAGTGAAAGACGTAAGATATCTTTTGTTCAGTCATTTTCCTATTCTTAGAATTAACCAGAGATATTAAAAATCCTAGTAAGTATTATATTCACAATTTGCAGTTACAGTCCTGGTGAACTGATAATGAACTGAATATTGAAAAATATACAGGTTTCGAAGCCAATTAGTTGTTTCCCAACAACGATAAGCCCTAGGAGTAATTTGTATATTGCCTTCTATAATACGAGTCTCCTTCAGTCATGGAGAGTAAAATCACTGATAATGTCGTCGAAACAGTTTACGTTCCAACTGGGGTATCGGATGAAAAAATACAGCTCAAACCTGATAGTGGGCGCAGGAAAGCTGACACGTTGTTTTTATACTTCTCTGTATTCACAGGTGAGATATATTTTAGGTAGAAGTCTATTATTCGGCCACCGACCTGTTTGGTCCTATTTTGAACCGCCAAACACGAATCCGAAATGAAATGCCTTTCAAACATCGGAAACACATCGTCTTCTTTATTCTAGCTTTCTTGGTTTCTTAACCTACTGCAATCTGAAAAAATAGAAACCAATATAAGAATCTAAACAAGTGTAGAATGATAGATTTTCTGGATGAAACACGTTCAATTAGTCAGCAACTTTTACTGTAACTCTAATTTGCCTATCAAAAATGTATAAGATAATATTCATCAAAATACTTATCGTTGACGTTTCGGAAACCAAATATGCTTCCGTTTTTAAAACTTTCATAAAAAATATTCTTTTCTACTTTAGTTTTTGTGTTCGCTTTTCGTAAATGTCAGAAATTTCAGTTTTGATATGTGTCTTTGAAGAGTGGGAGCCAGGTGTGATTTATATAAGCCGAAGTGTTTGAGATGGAAGCATCCGCAGACAGCATGATAGAAGTGGATTCTGTCACTTTCGTTTCCTGCTATTGCTCCCTCCTGCTATATTTTGAGTGTCATTCCATTCAATTGTATGATCTCTATTAGAAGTGAGAATATGTTCTGATAAATTGAAACCACTGATCTGTCTTTTTTGATGTACCTACATCTTTTGTTCCCTCTTTCGCACTTCTGGATACCTGGACGTTTCACCGATACATTTTTGACCACACGACCAAGGGATTCGATAAATACAATTCGTTGTGTTTTCTGTTATGATAATTGGTTGAGGGCTGGTACTCTACAACCTGATTACCACTCGATTAAAATCGGGGCTGAGAATAGACACAATGTGCTTTGGACTGCGACAGTGGAGGCACAGTTCAAGCACCGATTATTCAAATCAAGTATCAATCAGGTCGTGAAGTACCAACCCGTGTGTGTCAGTATTGAACGTAAAGTATTTTTGTTTTGAATGTTGTCCTAACATTCCAACTGCAAATGCGTTATATCTTTTCAGATAGTCGGGAAAGATAAGGTATAATGTTATATAATATCTCGCTGAGTTGGAAGTTACTCAGAAGTGGATGATAAAAATCATATACAAAAAGACATTCAGGTACCCTTCTGATGCACTATATAATGAAAGCGGGTTCTTTGTCATAGGACAGTTTTACTGCCAATCAATATTACTGAAACAGTACGAAATGAGAATAAACAATTCCTGCATTCATCATACACGAAACCGTGCTAACTCAATGTCGGCTCCAAGAATGTATAAAACTCTAGGACAAAGGAGCCATTTATATCTTGGACCCAGAGCCTATAATAATCTACCTCCTGATATGAAATCAATCCATTCCTTCAATTATTCATACAAATCAAAAATAAAGAAATGGATATCTAGTCAAAAACGCAACTATATTACCCAATTGATAGATCTCAATAACAATTAGGCAGAGTCTTGACACGTTTAAACCACCTTTATTGTATTTCATTTGATGACATCAATCTTTTATTGCTACCACGCTATATTACAATGTCATTGAAGAATTTTAAATATATGCATGCAGCTAACCAATTTTAAAAAGAATTATACTCCACTTTATTTCATATTATTCAAAAAATTTATATTTTAACTTTATATTTCCTTATTTTATCATTACAGAGAAATTGAATATGCTTGAACTGTTGACCTGTGATATGTATCCATCATCAATGTTACTCAATAGAACTGAAGCCATGATGTATTGATGTAAAAGCTATTTTATTATTTATTATTATTATTATTGATATATCAGTGAAACGACCAGACCTCTAGAAGTACGAAAGTGTGAAGAGTGATTCTAAATAACCAGAACACATTCTCAGTGCCAATGGAGAGCAATAGCAGGAAGCGACAGTTAAAAGAATCTGGGGGAAAAAAAGAAAAAAAAAAAACACACAACACACACAACACAAAAAAAAACAAAAATATGTCAGCACTAGACTCAGTGACAAAGGAAGAGGTGAAGCGAGAAAAAACTCTCTATAACAATCCTCATCCGACCCTCATGAAAGGAGAGTGGACAAAGATGGTGAATGTGGTGTGAGAGATTCCGAGAATGTGTATATTCTTGTCATTCCTCCTTTAGCGTCCTAGCGAGAGGGGAATGCGTGCCAGAAGGAGGGGAGGGAGAGCGGAAGGGGAACAAAGAAGTGTGTGTGAGATTGTTGGTTGGTGCTGGCAAGTGGGGGGGCGCGGGAAGGGCCGGACAAGAAAGGGGCCCATGGCCGAGGGGGGAGAGAGGGGAGAAGGGAGGGGGGGCCGGTCGTGTTTGGGGGGGGGGGGGTTGGGGTTGGGGGGGGGGGGGGGGGGGGGGGGGGGGTGGCCATCGCACCCCCAATGGGAAAGCACAACACCCGAGAAATTTATTCCGCTCTCTCCCTTTGGAGAGGAAAGGAAGGGGGGGAGAGGGGGAGGAGAGAGGGGAAGGGCACCGGGGGGGGGGGACAACGAAAGAGGAAGATACCCTTGTGTGGGTTGGGAGGGGAAAGCGAGGGCAGGGGGGGGGGCCCAGCCCGGGCCCTGGGGGGGGGGGGGGGGGAAGGTGATGGTGGGGGTCCGGGACTCGCATGTGTTCCGCACCCCTTCCCCCTCTGCCTGTTGTTGTGTGGGGGTTTGGGAGGGGGTGGTGGTGGGGGGGGGGGGGGGGGGGGGGGGGGTGAGTGCGGGGGGAGAGGGAGAGGGGGGAGGAGGTGGGCGGGGGGAGAGAGAAGGGGGGGAGAGGGGAGGAGGGGGATGGGGTATGGAAATGTGTGTGGGGGGGGTGGGGGGGTGGGGGTGGTTTGGTGTGGGTTGAGCTCCTCAACTCCTCTGCACAGCACATAACTTCACTACTCACAACACAACTCAAAATGCCATACAAAAATAGAGTGAAGAGAAGCGGAAAAGAATGCCCCCCGCGCGGCCCCCCCGCACACACCACTCTCCCCCGTGCTGCGCCCCCCCCTCTTTTCTGGTGTTGTGTTTGTTCTGTGGTGGTGTCTGTGCTCCGTTCCACGGAGGGGGGGGAGAAAACAAAACCCCACTGTCCCGCCCAAAATATAGTGTGCTCCGCTCCGCACAGTGGGGGGGAGGAGAGAGGGCACCCCCCCCCCCCCCCCCCCCTCCCCTCCCCCCCCTCTTGTCTCCTCCTCTGAGAGGAGAGGAGGGGGGGGGGGGGGGGGGGGGGGGGGGGGGGGGGGGGGGGGGCGCCACTCCTTTTCCCGCGCCTCGGCGCGCCGCGGCGCCGGGAGGGGAGGGGGGGGGGGGGGGGGGGGGGGGGGGGGGGGAGAGACTCCCTTCTCTTTTTTTCTTTTTTTTCTCTCTGGCGTGGGGAGAGGGGGGGAAAGAAAAAAGTGTGCCCCCGGCAGGGGAAAAGCGGGGCCCCCCAGAGGGGGGGGGGGAGGGGGAGAGGGGGGGGGGGGGGGGGGGGGGAGAGAGGGGGGGGGAGGGGGGGGGGGGGGGTCCGGGGGGGGGGGGTGTTGTGGGGGGGGGGTTGTTGTGCTTTTTTCTGAGAGGGTGGGGGGGGGGGGGGGGGGGGGGGGGGGGGGGGGGGGGTGGTGTTTTGTGGGGGGGGGGGGGGGGTGTGGGGGGGGGGGGGGGGGGGGGGGGGGGGAGGGGGGGGGGCAATATTCTCTATTCTCTCCTCTTTTTTTGGCGGTGGGGGGGGGGGGGGGGGGGGGGGGGGGGGGGGGGCGGGCGGCGTCCTGTGTGTGGTGGCGTGGGGCCGAGGGGGGGGGGGGGGGGGGGGGGGGGGGTTGTTGTGGGGGGGGGTGTTTTGGGGGGGGGGGGGGGGGGGGGGGGGGGGGGGGGGTGGCGTGGGGGGAGAGGAGGGGGGGGGGGGGTGTGTGGGGGGGGGGGGGGGGGGTGTGGGGTGTGTTTTTTTTTGTTGGGTGTTCTCTCCCCTGTGCTGGGCCGGAGGGGGGGGGGGGGGGGGGGGGGGGGGGGGTGGGGGGGGGGGGGGGGGGGGGGGTGGGGCCGGCGGGGGGGGGGGGGGGGGGGGGGGCGGGGGGGGGGGGGGGGGGGGGGGGGGGGGGGGGGGGGGGGGGGGGGGGGCGCGGGGGGGGGTGGGGCGCCGGGTGTGCGGGGGTTTGGTGAGGGGGGGGGAGGGGGGGGTCGCGGGGGGGGGGGGGGGGGGGGGGGGGGGGGAGGGGGGGGGGGGGGGGGGGGGGGGGGGGGGGGGGGGGGGGGGGGGGGGGGGGGGGGGGGGGGGGGGGGGGGGGGGGGGGGGGGGGGGGGGGGAGGGGGGGACAAAATACTCTTCTCTCGCGGGGGAGATAACTCTTCTGAGAAGAAAACAAAAAAAAAGAGAACGCGGGGGACCCGGCGGGGGGGGCGCCGGGGGGGGGCCCCCCCCCCACCCCCCCTGCTCCGTGGTGCCCCGCGGGGCGGGGGGCAGGGGGGGGGGGCGGGGGGGGGGGGTGGGGGGGTGGGGGTGGCGGGGTCTGGCGTCGGCGGGGGGGGGGGGGTGGGGGGGTGGGGTGGGGGGGGGGGGGGGGGGGGGGGGAGACCTCCCGTTTTATGGTTTTCTCCCCCCCCACAGCACAAAACAAAGAACAGTGGTGGGGGGGGGGTGGGGTGTGTTTTCTTTTTTTTTTTTTTTTTGTTTTTTTTGTCCCGCTCCGCCCCCCCCCTCGTGTGGGGTGTGGTCTCGTGTCGTGGCTGCGCTCACGTGGGGATGGGGGGGGGGGGGGGGGTGGTCTGGGGGGGGGTGGGGGGGGGGGCGGGCCCCCCCTCCCCCCGCGCAGCACCATGTGCTGCGGAGCGCAGGGGGGGGGGGGTGTGGTGTGGTGTGGTGGGGTGCGGAGCGCTGCGGTGCGGGGAGGGGAGGGGGGGGGGGGGGGTGTGTTGTGTGTGTTTCTCCCCCCCTCTTTTCCTTTCTCCCCCCCCCCCCCCCCCCCCTCCCCTTTCCTCCTCCCTTCCCCCTTCTTTTATCATGCTGTCTGCGGATGCTTGCATCTTAACCAGTTCGGTTTATATAAAGAAACATATCAAAACTCAAATTTCTGACATATACGAAAAGCGAACGCAATAACTAAACTAGAAGAGAATATTTGGAAAAGTTTTGGAAACGGAAGCATATTTGGTTTCCCAAACGTCAACGATATGTATTTTGATAAATATTATGTCTTGTATTCTTTTGATGGGCAATTTCGAGATATAGGAAAAGTTGGAACTATTTTTGAACTATCGCAGCAACTTCTTGGGGTAGATTGAAAAACTGCCTTCTATACTTGGATACATTCTTGAATGTATTCCTGTTTTTCTCAGTTTGTGGTGGATGAGAACCCAGAAAAGCTGGAGGAAATAATCCATCCATCACAAAATGATGACATTCGAACAGTATATCGTCTTGATATTCACGTGAAAAATATTGGAATAATCATGTTTTTATTGGTCAGACACCATTTACAACTAGTAACATATTCTTCAACAGAATCACAAACAGTTTGAATCATAACAATCTAATAAAAATAATGATGTTTGAAAAATCTAATGCAAAGATATGAAAATTAATTTTTCAATCTCATCCAACTCCACTGATTCTTAAAAAATGAAAAAATTATAAGTGATTAGTATGTTTACGAAAGTACATTTCATTCATAACTTTTTTTCTGCAATTTTGGGAATGGACTTTTGCATTTTGAACTATATATTTTCGCAGCAATTGTACCGAACCATCGGTAGCATTGTAATTATTGGTGTGAAACTGGAAAGTATTATGGAGATCAAATAATTATCAAAACGAAATCAATAGCACTCGATGAGCGTTTTGCTAACAAGGCTAGCATCTTCAGAATCTAAAGACAAGTGTTAGATACATATATCTCAAAAACTAAGTTAATGAGGCACTACTTTGTCTTGAGAAGACGATTGAAACCTATTTATTGGAGTGTCTTGATCCCACAAGGACACCGCTTTTCAATTCTCCTTATCATTTTCCTTATATCATGCTGACCATAATAAGATAGGCTCCCTGCCACTCAGTATGGTATGACTACATTTACCTATTTCTAGACTTCATGCATAGATAGAAAAAAATTAAATGTAGTAATACTATGGTTCGTGATAGGGGGGGTCTTTCCCATTCAGCCCGATATTTAGTTTAATATTGAAAAATCACAATCACTGTAAAAATGTTAAATATAACCATTTATATTCAAAAATTTGGAACAGAACACCTTTATATTATTATATATTAATGAGAATTTAACACCAACAGTTTTCGACCAATTAAGTGGTATTTCTTGTCGCGCTACCATGGCAACCCAACAGCGAATCATTGTGGAATGTTTTCGACCTAAGCAGAGAATAATATTTTGTTTGACGTACCAACTCGAACCTGAAATAAATAGAAGTTTGGGATCATATTTACTGCAGGTTGAATCGGGATTGATACTTCAATTATTTTGACTGCTCTTTTCTGAACTAAGAGACTTGCCGGATGTCCAGATCGTCATTGTGATTAGATTTGATAATAATTGGTAGTTTGTTTTGAGTTTTGATCTCTTTTTCTCGTCCACTTTTATTGAAATAGTCGACTAGAATTGCTGGTGGAAGGCGGCGATAGCCATGCATGGTTACAAACGTACTCAACGTAAAACGGCGCTAGGTAGATATGTAGGATGTGGATTTTTTCAAACGAATACCACGCGAACTCGAATCATTTTTGGAATTTGATTTTTGGTCACGAATTTAGGAGGAAATTAGTTTAAAAATATTCATGATCCCGAAAACATTTCCGGAAGTAATTCAACAACTAATGGTATTACAAGTGACAATATCTACCGAAACATAGTAATAAATTTTCTATTTCGTGTCATGTTGCTCCAGGATTTCTTATATAGTTCAGAATATCCAGTGAAGAAAAAAAAGCTACTCGAGAATATTTTTGCTAATAACATGCGATCAGTAATATTCAAAATAGGATTTTCTTAGCATATCTTTTTCAGAGGTCTCACTTTCTGAGATGCGATTCCTTAGTTGCTCGAAATGTATTTCTAACATCGGTGATTATTTCTGCTGTTCGAGTTATTTGCCTGAAGGTTTTCAGACAACAACCCAAACAATACTTTTTTGCCTTGTTTCAGCCAGCGTTCTGATGTTCACAAAGGGTTGCTGCAGCGCTTGGATTTCTCCAGTTATCCCTCAACTCCAGTCAAATGATTCGGATGTCAATCCATTGGGAAAACCAATATCAACCATTCAGATATCATTATTGGCCGGAGTAACTGAAATTTTCATGGTTGTTGGTACATTATTATTTGGGAAATTACCAGACATTATCGGAAGAAAGTATACCTTGATATGCATCTCATTGGGGCTTATGCTATCCAATGTAGCCATAGCCCTTGGAAGCCATTTTTACGTCTACTTCGTTGGAAGATCCACCGCACAACTTTGTATTGGACTGCTACTAGTTGTTTTGCCGATGTATCTGAACGAAATTTGCGAGGACCATAATAGAGCAAAACACGGGTGTCTCATGATGTCCTTCCTGCCCTTGGGTGGTCTTTACGGCTTTCTTGTAGGGCCTTTCACCAGTGTGAGGTGGTTTAGTTTCCTTTGTGGAGCACATCTGATTCCTCAAGTGATATTGTTTTGTTTACTAGTTCCTGAGTCGCCATTTTACACTGCTGCTAAAGGAGACAAGGCCACTACTATCCTGACATTGAAGAAACTAAGGAATAACAAAAGTGCGGGAGAAATTACGCAGGACTACATAAAAATTGAAATAATATTGAAAACTCGAGAGAAAGCTATCGGAGGTAGATTGAAAGATCTCTTCGAAACACGATCTTTGAGAAAGGGATTATTAATTGGTCTAGTGGTAGGCCTCAGCCAATTCATATCGGGAGTTCATGTCATCATGAAATTCTCAGCACCTATATTCAACGACGCCAAAGTTCAGCTATCTGGAAACATGGTGGCCATCCTAGGTGGAGCTGTGAAATTGATTTTTTTCTTCATTACTGTCACCATTGTGGGGAAATTGGGGAGAAGACCTCTACTACTCTTCTCTTCTTCTGCCAGTGCAGTGTCTCTCATGGTCCTATCCATATATTTTCATTTAAATAGTAAATATCCATACTTGATTGATAGTATCAGATGGTTGCCTATAGTTGTTACAATAGTTTACTTTTCCGCTTATGCCCTGGGTCTTGGTCCGATTCCTAACACTATTGTGAGTGAACTATTCCCAAACGACCTCAGATCTAAGGCGTCATCTTTCGTTATGACAGCTGTTGGTGTTGTTTCGTGCATTATGGTGACCTCATTTCCTCTTCTATCAGAATATTTCGGTATATATTTCTGTACGGGTATATTCTGCGTTAGTTGCTTCCTATGTTTCATTTTCTTTTACTCCATGTTACCGGAAACTAGGGGTAAGAGTTTCCTAGCAATTCAAGATCTATTAAGCAAGTGAATGGCAATAAAAATAACTTAACTCATGAATAGCGCGACATTTGATGTTGAATCCACTACAGATATTATATAAATATATTTATGGATACAGAATGCGAACAATTACAAGCTTCAGTCAAGAATATATGACCTGAAATAGTGAAATTGAGTTCATAAAAGTTATAGACTGAAACATATATATTTTTCGAATGTTGTGGGTTAAGTGATGGACTATCCGAACTCATTTCTACAAGCTCATATTTCATATTCGTTAGGCGAGACATTCTTTAGCTTTAGATCAACAGCTCAACACTGTGGTTGTTGTTTGATATGACGGCTATACATAACTAGGGATATGAAAATCTCTCCTTGTTTGAGTTCCGTGATGAAGAATTTTTTCTGCTCCAAGATTTTTATGAATACTTTTCGTTTACAGAGTTCCTACTTCTTATTTGAAAGTTAGATTTGCAATGATTCATCTAAAATCAATAGAGACAATTATTTCCATACAAACACAAAATTGAAATCTGAATTCGCTTTCAAGTCAAATATGGATAGGGACTGAAGATTTCAATGAAGATATATTCTGAATGGATTGTAATTAATTTAACTTTGACGGCAGCAAATTATTTCGACTTTCAAAAAATAATAACACGAAGTATAGCAATTATTGTGATACGTTCATATATCTTAGTTGGTGCACAACAATTGCAATGACAATACAAAAGCGTGATCATTGAGTTGTGAACTGGAAGTATGTTACGTATCAAGAAAGGTAACCACATTTTCTCGATTTGAAACAATTGTTTGGAGGAGCGTAGCAACATCTCCAATTATTTTTTGAGCTCCTTTGAGCCTAACGTAAGCGATGGTTATAGCGTTTTCTGCACGATTAAACTTCAGTTGGTCCCATCCGAATATATCACCATGTCGTAGTACCTCTATTACTGATATTCGCAAGTTGAAAGGATGATTCACCTTTACCCATCTCACGATACGTCACTCGAATATCCGGCAATATACTTCATACTTCTTGCGCTGAATGTAATAAGTTCGGAAGTGTTAACTGATTTCGAATAAGTGAATACGAGAAATCTCAAAGACTATGGAGAAGATAAATCGCGAGAGAGAACCATGCTTAGTAAAAACAAAGTAGAAAATTATCGGAAAGTAAGGAAACTTGAGGAAAAACTCCTTTACTACTCGTCCAGTAAATAATGAGACCGGCAATGGTTTCTGAATCTTGGTTTCTGATTTGATCTCCGGCAGGGGCAATCTACTTTATAAATAAACATACGGCTGGCCTCAAACCATCCTACGACGTTTTTTGCCCTGCACACTTCTGGGCAGGCGGTATTTATCGTCTACTTAGAGCTCGTTCAGTTTCCGGTGGTCAATAACGACTCGCCGTTTGGGTTTGCCAGAAGCGTCTAGCTTTTTGGGGAGCAACCAAACTGGGGACAACCATGGGGATGCCGATGGTTGAATGATCCCTTGATCGAGCATTTAAAAAATTTGATTTTTGACCTCTTCTTTATGGATTTGGGGATATCAATAAGATTCAGTGAGCACTGGTCTTGCGTTATTTGTTTCGAAGGAATGTTTGATTTCGTTCGTGAAGGTAAGATTGTCTTCTTCGAGATAAATCATGCCAGAGAACTCTAAGCAAAGGGCTGTTATAAAAAAAAAATTCATTTATTGTCTAAACAGGATAAATCCCAATTACAAGACAGATTAAGTGTTTCAGTTGAGGAATACAAGTACAAATAATACAGATAATCCAGCTACAAATTTTACAGATAATACGAGTACAAATGGTATGAATAATACAGAAATTTCAATACAAATAGTACAGATAATGCAAATACAAATAGTGCAAATGTGTGTAGATACAAAAATAGGATATGAGGATGATTTTAATGTAGTTGTGATGGAATTATGATAAAGAACATGGGGTTGATTGTTTTATATACAATAATTGTTTTAATTTTTTCTTGAAAGAACCTATTGGTTCATTATGCATGTCGATTCCAGAACACACTTCATTTACTATTTTACATGTTGCATACAACGGAGATTTTACGAGAATGTTGGTGTTGGGTTTAGGTAAGTAAAAGCATGGTTTCTGTCTGCAGTTGCTACGAGGGATATGAAAGTTTACTTGTTCCAGTAATTCAGGGCAGTCGATTAGGTTGTTTGTTAGTTTGAAGAGGAATATGCAAGCACAATATGATTTACGATTCTCTTGAGACAAAAAAGAGTATCTACCGAGCAGCAAGTTGTTGTCATAACCTTGAGGAGGATAGACCCCATCTAACTTGAATGACACGTATTTCAAGAAGAACCTTTGTACTGATTCTATTTGATCAATGTGACATTTATACAGTGGGGACCATATCAGAGAGCAATATTCCAGCCTAGATTTGACAAATGCATTATATAAGGCAATGAAGCAGTCCTTCATTTGTTCGTCCTCTTGGTTCGAGTGGTCAAGTCTCAATTTATTTAGAATTTCTTGGGTTTGATCTCTTTGTTCCAAATTTTGATAATTGGCAGTGTTAAAGTTCAGGGCTAATTCAAAACTTGATATCGGTTCTAAAATAAAGTCTGTGAATTTTACATTCTTTGGAATAGCATTGGCATTTATGATTGACGTCAAGAATTCAACTTTCTCGTTAATATTTACTAAAGCATTCGGTATTTTCACTTTCTCTTTTTCCTGTGCTAGCAGTATAGCATCAGTGTTCTCCAGATTACTTTTAGGTTTGAATACTCGTTCCATCCTAGTTTCGATTGAAATTTTATTTGTTTCACAATCGTCTTCAGTAACTTTGAATAAAGAAACTGTTTTGAAATCTGTTATCAATTGTTTGTTCTTTAGATCTATGATACAGTTATAATGTTCGAGACCATCGAATTCGATATTTAAATCATAAACGAATACTTTATGTGGATCATTGTCTTTAAAATTTATCAAAGTAGATTCTGTAATGAAAACTTCATGGTCTGTGATTCCCTGGACTATTACGGTTTCAGGAAATCGGTGAAGATTTTTTTCACAAGTTTCGGCTTATATATAGAAATGCCAGCGCCACTGTCGATGAGTATTTTTAATGTATTCGTTAGGTCTTTTATGTACTAAAGATTTTTAGAATTCATTGCATATAGCGAGCTCACATGATGCGTTGCTCCGGGAAATTCAGGACGGGATGGTAGTCTCCTGAATTCATTGATTGGACTTGTGCTTGGATTTCTGATATCGGGTCGTTGGTTTGATTGGAACCGGAGGGTGATTTCGAGAAGGGAGTGAAAGAAAATCCTGATACTCATCATCATTCACACCACTATTATATTGATCGTATTGATC
Organism: Zygogramma bicolorata; assembly: GCA_032362365.1. Lineage (NCBI taxonomy): Eukaryota > Metazoa > Arthropoda > Insecta > Coleoptera > Chrysomelidae > Zygogramma > Zygogramma bicolorata. The sequence goes on from JAVJAQ010001608.1 coordinate 281,816, forward strand.
GTACTGAGAGTATTGATCGCAATAATGTTGATGGTTTTGGCTATCATCTGTATAATAGTCATAGAATCTTTGGCTATTATCTTCACAGTAATTTTGTGATTCTATATAATTGACCGAATTGAAATATTGGTATTCTGTATCTTGGTAATTCATACAGAATGTTCTTTGTTGGTTAAAATTAGGGTTGCGTTAAATAACTGACGGACAAAAATTGTTCTGAGGTTGATTTTGATTTTTGTAAACTGGTTTCGGTTGGGAATCTTGAAATCGTTGTGGGTTCTTCCGAATATTTTGAAATGGTGGTCTCGAATTTTGGAAACTTACTGGGAGTCGATTTTGTTGGAAAGTATTGGGTCTCGGAAAGTTCGTATTAGAATTCTGGGGAAAATTCGAGTTTTAGGATCTTTGTCTTCGTCGACACTCGTTCGATGAATGGACAAGATGTCCACAAAATGTACATTTCGAGGGGTGAGATAGATGAGGTTTTTTGGGAGTATTGATTCTTGTTTGTTGTCGTGTTGTCGTGTTTTCGACTTTCAAAATAGGACAATTTGAGTTCTCTTCTCATGCGCATATGTGCTTCGAGCATGTCTCTAGTGTTTCCTGCGCGAATCATTTGGCCTAGTCTACGTTCTAGTCCGGTAAGTAGAGTATTCAATGTCATAGTTTCGATTAATCTTGAGTGAGCTTGTTTCTGCTATACAGTAAGAGCACTTTTCTGAATACAAGCATGCATCTTGGCGTTGTGTACTTGTAAACGATTATAGGAAATTAAAGCGGTTTCGTTCGGTAATTGTTCCAATCGTTGAATGTCTTGATTTAGTGAGGTGAGATCTCGGGTATCACCAAACTTCAAACTCAATAGGTGCCTAATTTCATGATGAGTTCCAGGGTTTCTCGAGCTTATAAGTTGGGCAGCTCCTCCTCGAAGTTTACTCTTGATATGAATTGTTGATAAATTTCTTTGATCACGAGTTGCCATTTGATAAGCACAATAACAGGCATTCATGAAAGTTGTGGGAAAAAATTGATCTCCTTCGAATTCAGGAACAATTGAAAATATCTCAGATGATTTATAAGGTTCAATTTCGGGTATCGGTTCAGGGTTAGCTTCATTTTCATTATCGTTACCATTCCACCATTTTGTATTTTTTATGATCAATAGAGAATATATTATTATTATTATTATTATTCATGTTGCTCAATTAATTGATCTCACTCGAACAGTATCGAATGTTGATAATGATTAATCTATACCTTCTCGAATAGTCAAAGTGTGCGACTATTTTCTATTATAATAGAACAGGTTATCATCGTAAACTGGGTTTAGGCATAGTAAAGTTAATAATCAATCGGTATGATTATTGGAAATATAAAAAATAATAGTTTGAAAAACTAAAAAAACACGCATTTATAGCTAACCGAACTAAAAAATAGAAAATAATTTTTAATTACAAAGAGTTTATATTACGGTAGTAGAAGGCTAAACAATCATTCATAGTCAATCAGCTCAAAATAAAATTATAATAAAATTGAAGTAATCAACAGAATAAAGTAATTCAGAGTAAAATCGTGGGGTGCTTGATATATTATATATTACAATCATTCTATCGGTAATTATCTTTGAGAGGAGACTTATGAAATGTAGTAAAATGCACCCCACGCTTTTTACTCTGAATTACTTTATTCTGTTAATTACTTGAATTTTATTATAATTTTATTTTGAGCTGATTGACTATGAATGATTGTTAGCCTTCTACTACCGTAATATAAACTCTTTGTAATTAAAAATTATTTTCCTTTTTTTTAGTTCGGTTAGCTATAAAAGCGTGTTTTTTTAGTTTTTCAAACTATTATTTATTTTTCATTTTTTAGTTCAATTTATCAATTAGTTTCTAGTGGAAATGTGATATTTCTTAAGAATCATTCCGCAATTTCATCATTTCATTTAAATTGAAATTTGTTAACTTTATTTTAGTTGGTGAGAATTTATGATTGAATATGTTTCAACTATAACTAATTCCTTTTTTACCGACTGTAAAACTAAAGCTGTGTAGAAATTGTCCTTGAACAGACGTAATCCTTGAACGGCCGTAATTGGGAGATATTCTTGTCATAGAGAGAGGTAACCGTGGAATATACTAACACAATTAAGACCCGATCAGCCATTTTTCCAAAGGTCTAATTAAATTTTAAAGCTTTATTGTTTACCAAATTTTGTTCCATAATATAAATAGATTGAAATTTGTGTTCTGATTATTTTGTTATAATTTAGATGCCTTTTGTAAATCACGGTTATCATATTATATGTTACATAAATATCATATACAGTAATTTGCATGTATCAGACTCATGTACACCTACGCATGTAAGATAAGGAATGAACATTGTGAGAACGCAACTACCCTGAAAACGTTTCTGCCTCCGTTGTGCTGTGCCGAGTGCCCGAACGAAAGAACGAAAGAGTAAGTCCGAAACTGCAGGCATGCGCAGCTCTATCTTTTTTACTCCACTACAGAGAATCTATAAAAGAATTTATTAATCCTGGTGGTCCTTATAAGGATAATGGAAAACTATGATCAAATTATTGCATTGTCATCGGTCTTTGATACGTATGCAAAGTTTCAAATTAATCAGATTTCTGGAAATTGGTGAAAATTATGCTCAAAGATTCCGTTACATACATAGTTACAACTCAAGCTAATAAAAGCGTGTTAAAATTAATAAAAAAACGAGATAATTGATTCTTCTTCACTTACAATAGTACTTTAATGGGTGATTCGTCTTGTTCTTGAAGTTTCCACCAGGGGCTTCACCGGGTGTTCCTTCCGTGGATATACAAGATTAACAAATGAACCAATTTGATAAAAACTCAGAAATACCAAACTCTGGATTTCAGACTAATAATTCGGCCCAAAACCTACCAGGTTATTCTTATGACTCAAGTGATGACTACAGAGTGTTGAAGAAGTTGAAATTGTATTTGTTTTTCAGATATTTGTCAAGAGTAAAAAGTGAAAAAGTGTTACTTTTGGAATGAAAAAAAATCAGTAGATAGTCAAAAAAATTTAAAAACTTCATTTAAAAAAATGTGTTGAAAGAAAATGTTAAAAAGGCAAAGGGCAGAATGTCATATATTCATAGAAGGCAATTCTAACTTTTTATTATTGTCCACACTGAATGAAATCTCTATCCAGCAGTCAATGCACGAAGTGTTTTAATCAACATCGTTTCCCAACAAAGATATCAAAAAGAGACGATGAAATAATGATCCGTAATCAGCTGAACGTATCAGCAAATGGTACACATGGTGTAATGGAAAAATATCGATTTATTTATGCGAGGATAGACTGGAACAAAAAGAAAATTTGTAGAGGCTACTCCAATATTGTCAAACGGCAATGAAGAGATTGCTACATTCTCATTCAGTATGGATCAATTCGGGATGCCATTTCTGAAGAGAAAAGATGGATTGGTAAGATTCAGTTCGAACTAGGTTGCGTCAAAATCGATACTTGGTAGAATCATTCATGAATAAGTCATGACATATTTAGAATATAATTCCTTGCTAGCATGAAGATATTTCGAAATAACAATATCAACAATGAGTTCATTCGTGAATATCACAAGTTGAAATGAAAATAAACATTATTATGAATGAATAACTGAAGGAAAAACAAAGACAATAATCTGAAAGTTCACCAGAGGTAGTGATAAATTACAATAAATACAATACAAGTGAACATTTTCCTAAATCATTCGTAAGGTATCAAAATATAATCCATTTTTTAATGATAATAATGATCTCATTCTTCCGATTTCATCTGGTATTTTATCGTAAAAGATATAGTGTTATGAACTATCGACATTTTTTGTGCAATTTTCTGTTCGATTCAATTTTCAGATGTGATTTCTATACAATTTGGAGTCTTATGTTCATTATAATATCTTCAGGTATTCTATAGTAGGTTAGCACTAACACTTCAGCGGTTTTCTGAACTGGTCAGTGGAAATTACACACAGTGTGTTTCAATTACCTCAGTATTAGTATATCTAGTATGTATGATACAGAAAAAAAATCAAATTTGGTCGAGGAGTTATTCTTCCAGCTTGTTCGAATTATAATTCGAAACATTACATAGAAATTCTTTCCGTGTGAATCCATTGAAATACTGTGCTCAATAAAATGAGTTGGGCAACAATTTGTAACCATGTAACATATTGATTTTCGGATTTATTTCAGGCGTGAAAGAAGAATCATAGCAGAGCAAGCTGAGTAAAAGCCGTTGGCAAACTTTTGTTCAGTCATTTTCCCATTCTCAAAGTTAACCAGAGATATTGAAACTTCTAGTATAATATTCACAATTTGCAGTTACAGTCCTGGTGAGCTGATAATCAACTGAATATTGGAAAGAATATACTTGTTTCAAAGCCAATTAGTGGTTTTTCAACAACGATAAGCCCAAGGAGTAATTTGTGTATTGCGTTGAATATGATCCCCTTCAGTCATGGATAGTAAAATCACTGATGATGTCGTCGAAGAAACGGTTTACGTTCCAACTGGGATATCGGATGAAAAAATACAGCTCAAACCTGACAGTGGGTGCAAAAAAGCCGATACGTTGTTTCTATATTCCTCCGTAAGCACAGGTGAGATATATTTTTGGTAGAAGCCTATTATTCGGTCATCGACCTGCTTGGTCCTATTTTGAACCGCTGAACACGAATCCGAGATGAAATGCCTTTCGAACATCGAAAAATATCATCTTCCTATTTGCTTAAAAAAGAGATCGGAACACACCCGTTTTGAATGGTTAGACGCCATTTACCATTAGTTTCATATTCTTCAACCGAATCACAACACTCCAATGAAAATTCCATAAATGATAAGATTAAAAAAATCACATGTAACAATGTAAACAATATTTTTTATTGTTTCCATCCAACATTCTCAAAAGAATAATAAATATTTTTACTCACCTGTCCATTCTTCCTTGAGAATAGAATTACAGTAACTTTTTGAAATGCATTTGACTTGAGAATATTGAATTTCAGTTTGGAATGGAAAAATGTGATTAGTATCAGAGCATCTCGTTTCACCCACAGTCTCCGAACATACCCGAATGATTCAACTTTTGCAAAATTCATCCTTCTTGTCGATATTTCCACAATGAATGTGTTAGGATGGGTTAGGTTTTTTAAGTTAGGTTAGATTGATGAAAAATTGCAGAATAGTTTGCAACGCACCCATAAGTATGTTTACAGTACATTTTATTTATAACTTGTTGTTTCGTTGTTTTTCAAGGTCTGCAGTTTTGGGAATGGACTTTGCGATTTTCAACTATATATTTTTGTAGCCTATTTCATTTCTCTGTGTAGACAATTATTTTATGGAGAATTGTCGGCGAAATAATCATTCAAATGCTTATAAAATGAGTGATGATGATTTTCTGAGATGAGCATTCATTATTATATCAGAAAAAGTATAGGAACTGACAAAAACTTTACCTCAATACTAAATGTATGTTTTGTTGTGATCGATTAAATAGAAACGGTAGTTTCCACTACACCTAGGAGGTATTAATTACCGTATACAGCGTTACTTTTCTAATGGGGAGTTCGCGAGAAGCTCTCTTCTCCCAAAAAGAGTGAGTTTGACACCTTAGAATTGAGAACCTAAACTCTAGTAGATAGATGAATAAATTAATTAGTTTTAACAAAAAACATTCTGAAGTAGTACTCATTTGAGTACTTCGGCTTGATATTTATTCTAATAAAAAATGTATTTCACAAGAAACTGCCATCACCAAATATAAATAACAAATCACAAACTTCCCAGGTAAACATTCAAAAACATAATATTTTCCTGGGATTTCTATATGCAGATCGGTCTTGCTTCAAGAGTCAAGTTGTTCTTATTCTTGACATAGTCATTCAATATGACATTGGCAAATATGGACAATGGATGCAACAATTTTTTTATATTTTCCAACGCATAATTCTGTTAAAATTTCCCAAATGAATTATCGCATTGAATGCTCAAAAATTTTGATAGCAGGAGAGATGATTTGAAAAAAAAAAGATCTTTCAAAAAAGAGTCAAAAACAGCATGGAAAAGTATTATTTCAACATGGACACTTGGAATTGAAAGTCCTCTCTGTAAATTATTAAAATAATAATTGCCCACGATACAATCTTTTTCTTCAACGACTAGAGCTAAACAAATACTACAACTCAATTTTTTTAAGCACTGGATCCTGCTATATAAACGAGGGTAGTTTCATCGACATTACAATCAGGCAAATAATTAGTATTTAAAACATCTATAAAATTATCAACATCAATGGTGACCTTGTCATAAGAAAAACAGTCTGGATCATTATTTTGAGAAGAAAATTTTCTTTTGATTTCATCAAGAGAAAAAGTTGATCCATTTGATTCGAATATACGTTTCACACGAATTTTTACTCTGCATTTAAAACTTCGTCAAAACATATACATTGTAATTGCAACCACATGAAAGTCTATTATTACCAAAACCTTTCACAAGATTTTCAGTAGTGAATTCACTAGAAAAAAAAAAGTGTGATATTTTATTATTTCTAAGAGAATGGACGTACTCTTAAGGACTGCTCCATAAGGATCACTTGCAAGATGATCATTTCAATCAAAGTTATGCCATACAACAAATTTCCCCAAATATTTGCTCTATAATCATCTATATCGGTAGGTAATGGAAATGAAAAATTCATTTTTTCTGATAGAGCCTTCAAAAACACTGGATTATTCACTATATCCCAGAAATTTCTGAACAATTGTGAAAAATTTGCATATTATTGAAACCAAAAGCTTTCAAAGCTTCTATTGTTGTTCGAAAATTAATTATTTTTCAAAACTATTCCTGAGCAAGAGAACATTTCCAATGGATGATCAAGTACGCGTGGTATCCATTTAGAAAATTTCACAACATATTGAGCTTCAACGAATTATTTGGAATTCATGTTTTAGCCTTTCAAAGTACGTCAAGGAAGGCTTTGGAATACATAACAGATTTGAAAATTGAATCGAGATTTTTCTTCAGTCACATTCAATTCAGTTTATTGTGTGAGCTTTATGAAAATGAATCGGTTCGGTCAAGAAAACAACCGAAGTTATTCATTGAACCTACTCAAGTGGCATAGAAATAAGCTATATTGTAAACACGGTATATTAAAGTTGCTTACGTTGGTATAAATGCAAGTCCATCGGCTCCCGCCACCTTCCGGTATTCTCGTGACATATTTCAATAAACATGGTCGACAAAGACGAAACTAGATGTACCTCGTTTCGACGATGCAATTTTGTCGCTGCAACTTCGCGACAAGTCGCCGCGAGATATGTCATCTAGCTGTCAGTTTGTATTGCCAATATTAAAAAATAGCACTGAATGTTACCAAGATGAACGTCTACATTGTCACAACTGATTTATAATTTCATTAATTTCTAATAATTGATACTGTGCTTAAATCACCTTATTACTCAACTTGATTCCTCAAGTCTCGAAAAATAATTGAAACGATCAAAATCAATATTCTTCACAATGATGCCACCACATATTTGTGGTTAGCGGCAACAAATTCACCATAGAAATAACTAAGTCGCTGGAACTTATCGCACCAAAAAATATTCGTGCAACTCGAAAAACTTGCATGAACACATGCAATTTTCTGGAGTAGCAGCGACAAACTTGCATCGTCGAAACAGGCTATTACTTCTATCAACCAAATCTAATTACAATGCAACTTGTACATCTGGTAGGTCTCTTAGTTCAGCAATGAGCACTTAATAAAATTATAGTGATAATACCGGTTCCACCTACAGACCTACAGTAAATATAAAAATGAAATGACAAGTTGTGTCAACTCATATATGAGTCATGTTAGTTACATTTGAGATGCCAAGAAACCCTCGTGGGTATACTTGTGAAAGTTTGGGATAAAAGTGCGGAAATCTGGATTACTTGATTTTTGGTGGGTAATTGAGCTTTCCGTACAATACGTACAGGATGTCGCCTATACGTTCTTGTCAGTCTTGTCTGAAGCTAAATTTGCACTAAGTGAAAATTTTCAGTCGGGCTTTTCCATTTTTATTCAATTGGCTAGTGTGAAGAGAACGCAACATAAAGGGTGATAGGAGGCCAATCGAATGCCAGTAGAAAACCAGTAAAATCGTTTCGATGTTTAAAATCAACGAAACCAATGAATAAACACCATAAAAACATCGTTGCACATTGAAGGCAAAAGGTCGAAGTGGCATGAAGAATGATTAACACTTGACAGCAAATTTGCCACAAAAATTCAAACAAAATATAATCAGTTGAATCACCAGGGTTTCTAGGCATCTTAGTTACTCTATTTATAGCTCAGGATCGGCTGAATCGATTTGGCTGAATATTTCCCTCATATATAAAATGTCCCATAAGAACAATGCAATTATCGAAAACTTACAGCAATAATTGCATTGTATCAAGTCACCATACCAACACATTTGAAACCGTACAAATAAATTTCAGATAGACTTCAAAAATAGAGAAACATTTCGCGTTTAGGTGAGTACTCCATACAATCTATAGAGGAAAGTATAAATGAACAAAAAATAACATTTCCTCGAGATTTTCTTCATTCGTGGAATATTCCAATGAATTACATTCGTGCATAAAAATGACAAGATAATTTTGCATTCAACCGTGATATCTTATACAAATTGCATTCGGTTATTTTCATATTTTGTAAAAGAGCTTTCGCCAAAATATGAAAATAAACTTGCAATTTTTAGATATCACGCTTTCTTGCAAAATTATCGGTAATTTCAATGCACTCGTGCAATTATAACCGATAATTGGTGGGGAGTTATCTCAGTGCCAGGAGGCGGACTTAGGATACTTTTTATTCCATTTTACCGTGAATCAGAAAAACGGGTGCCTAATTTGTATGGGACAACATGATGCCTTGGTATAATCTACTTCAAAATTTGCCTGAAAATTCTTTCACAGAATTGATGGAAGAGGTGTTTTGTATTTTATTGAAATCAAACGCCTAACGGGGTTGAAAAGGGGTAGAAAATTATTTTAGAGGTTAATCAACGCACAGTGTAAACCACTGATCGTAGAGATCTGAAACTTGATACGTGTGTTCTTCGTAAGACGTAGGCATCCGATAAGACAGGGTTTCTCGAAATTCCACCCCTAAGGGGGAGAAAAACTGGGTCGAACTTAGTAGGAGACAACGCACTTCAATCTACTTCAAATTTTGCAGAAATATTCTTCAACAGAAAAAAAGAACTGAATTTCCAATTTCTTATCATGACGCTCTAGGATTTCCTATATAATTCAGAATACCCAGTTGCTCGAAAGGTATTGCTGAAATTGGTGATTAGTTCTGCTGTTCGAGTTATTGGCCCAATGATTATCAGAAACATTCCACACGATATTTTTTTGTCTTGTTTCAGCCAGCGTTCTGATGTTCATGAAGGGTGTCTGCAGCGCTTGGATTTCTTCCGTTATCCCTCAACTCCAGTCAAATGATTCGGATGTCAATCCATTGGGAGAACCAATATCAACCATTCAGATATCATTATTAGCCGGAGTACCTGAAATTTTTATGGTTGTTGGCACATTAATATTTGGGAAAATACCGGACATCATCGGAAGAAAGTATACCTTGATATGCATCTCATTGGGGCTTATGCTATCCATTGTAGCCATAGCCCTTGGAAGCCATTTTTACGTCTACTTCGTTGGAAGATCCACCGCACACCTCTGTATTGGACTGGTACTAGTTGTTTCGCCGATGTATCTGAACGAGATTTGCGAGGACCATAATAGAGCAAAACACGGGTGTCTCATGATGTCGTTTCTGCCCTTGGGTGGTCTTTACGGCTTTCTTGTAGGGCCCTTCACCAGTGTGAGGTGGTTTAGTTTTCTTTGTGGAGCACCTCTGATTCCTCAAGTGATATTGTTTTGTTTACTAGTTCCTGAGTCGCCTTTTCACACTGCTGCTAAAGGAGATAAGGCCGCTACTATCCAGACATTGAAGAAACTTAGAAGTAACAAAAGTGCAGGGGAAATTACGCAGGACTACATGAAAATTGAAATGATATTGAAAACTAGAAAGAAAGCTATCGGAGGTAGATTAAAAGATCTCTTCGGAACACGAGCTTTGAGAAAGGGATTATTAATTGGTTTCGTGGTAGGCCTGAGTCAATTCATATCGGGAGTTCCTGTCATAATGAAATTCTTAGCACCTATATTCAACGACGCCAAAGTTCAGCTATCTGGAAACATGGTGGCAATTCTAGGAGGAACTGTGAAATTGATTTTTTTCTTCGTTACTGTCACCATTGTGGGAAAATTGGGTAGAAGACCTCTACTACTCTTCTCTTCTTCTGCCAGTGCAGTGTCTCTCATGGTCCTGTCCATATATTTTTATTTGAATAGTAGACATCCCTCCTTCATTGATAGTATCAGATGGTTGCCTATATTTGTTACAATGGTTTACATCTCCGTTTTTTCCTTGGGTCTTGGTTCGATTTCTAACACTATTGTGAGTGAACTATTCCCAAACGATCTCAGATCTACGGCATCATTTTTCGTTATGACACCTGTTGGTGTTGTTTCATGCATTATAATAACGTCATTTCCTCTTCTTTCAGAATATTTCGGTATATATTTCTGTACGGGTATATTCTGCGTTAGTTGCTTTCTATGTTTCGTTTTCTTTTATTTCATGTTACCGGAAACAAGGGGTGAAAGTTTCCTAGCGATTCAAGATGTATTAAGCAAGTAAATGGTAATAAAAATAACTTCTCTCGAGAATATCGAGCCATATGATGTTGAATCCACTACAGATATTATTCAAACAGATTTATCAATCCAGAATGCGATCACTCACAAGCTTCAGGAAGAGTCAGGATGATACGAGCTGAAATAGTGAAATTGAGTTCATAAAAGTTATTATTACTAGGTGATAGATGGTTTATCAAATGAGAAGCCACGTTCGATTAAATCAGTACATTGTAGTCATGCCTTGTCGGGCTACCAGCCACTTTTTCTTGCAACAAAATCAATGATATCATATCGCTCACTGGCTGTGTTTTGTTCGGGAAAGGGGAGGGGAAGGGAACCAAAAATATATTCTTGTCATTGTGGAGGGTTGGTCTAATCGAACGTGGCTCCTCGTAGAGGTGGGTCTTGCGAAAAAACCACCGAGGTATAGGTCGTCAAGCACTATAACATATTTCTTCTATGAGAGAAAAAAAATTTATGGTCTTTTATTCATTGTATCCTACAAGTTTTCTGACTTGTGAAATCCAGTTCACTTAAATAGGCTTAACCTGCCTAGGTACATTTTTTTCAACTATGACAGGACTTCACGGAAGGAAACTGATACTTAAGAATTGCTTAATGAGAAGTATCTTGACAGAATTTTTTCCGAATTCCTGTAGTCAGATCTCTGACTCCACACCATGCCCAGATATGTCTGCAATAGAATTATAATAGCATTGTATCCGCATAAAAATAACGTACATATTAGCATTCTAACGTAAGGTATTATAGGTTGCGGTTAAGCACTACGCAACTCAAATGGTGGTTGGACTATGAACTTTTTTCGTTCAATGTTCATTATAAAGACACATTCTATTCAATAGTTGACGTTAACCTGGTCGAAGTGAAACCAATAATACCTGCTTTAAGAAGGATCTTTTTATTTGAATTCATATTATTTTTCGAACGCTTGATAGCAAGAAGAATCGCAGAATATTCTTTGAAAAGGTAAATTGATAGAATCCTCTGCTGTAGAAGTCAATGATCTTTCAATATTATTTCCAACCACCAACTCAACACGTTTATATTGGTGCCGTAGTGAATCATTCGTTAACTACCATCAATGTTTCATCATCCTAAACTGCTTGTTCAACCATATTCGGATAGGGAATAGATGCAGGTTTCGAAATTACTTCTCCATTCATCTTGCTACAAACGACTATGATAATGTTATTGTAGTAACTAATGCATTTCCTAAAGCGGTATCCTGATGAATCAGTAATATGAAATAATATTTGAGATTTTTCAGACAGGAACTGCACTGAAAATCACAACGAAATCATTAAGTTTTTCATAAAAATCAATCTGATTTATTAGTTATCACATCTAAAAATCGAAATAACAAAGCAAGCATTCTTCAGATCTACTTGGCGAAACTTTTTGTTATATTCTGTCAATGTTTGGTAGTTTTCTAGCTTGAAACATTCATTAAGAATGAATGAACGGTCACTTCTGTCACCAGCAACAATGAATACATTTTCTCAATCTCTAACCAGTTTTAATAATTTGGTCTATATATTTGAGGTATGAAACTAGTCCACGACTTCCATCATGTAGAAGAATGAACTTAACAGACATCAGTTGTTCTATCAGTTGTCATATTATATGAAAATTCTCACACCAATGTTGGGTCTGTGATTCACCTTGAAAAGTGAACACTTTCCCTTCTTCAAGTCTGTCATTCGGTAGAGGGTGCTGAAAGTGTTATGAAGCCGATTTCTGAACAGACATTTCTTCCCCAACAGACCAACTAGAGAGTTGCCAATTTTTGAACACCTCCGTTCCATTCAGCTCATGTGATATTGGATTGAAAAGAGACTGATGCCGCCTATGCAGTCATGACAAGAATGGAAAAGGATAAAAAAGAATTGTACCTCCCCCCCAATCTGACCTATAATTTTAGATTTAAGTGCTTGGTGTATTAGCAAAACAACTTTTCTGCATCAACTTTATCAGACAATAAGTTACCGCCCAGATTCACTGAAATATTTGTTTTTATCATTATTATTCTCCATTCTGTTCTGGAAAACACCTGAACTGATCTGAATCGATCAAATTCCACTATACAATACTGTATTCATTTCGTCTTGTGGGTGTAAAGATTCGAACTCAGGACATCAAAGTGGTACTCTCAACGTTTCAGGTAATTTGTACTGAAATGAATTTTTTTCTTTTGCATCAACTAACATCACCCTCAGGTAACTAGTATCTTCCTCGATAAGACTTTCGTGCCCACTGAGGCGAAAGCTAGACGTCTCAGAAAGATCAAGCCCCAGTCTGGTGCATCTGAGAACGTGCCTTGGGCTGTTATATTACATCATAACAATGCAATCCGATTTATTTATATATCAAATGTTGATTGACAAAGGGCAGGAGCATTGGATAGGAATGTCTCCTTCATCGAAGTATGGTACAAACCTCCTTTATTTACTATTCAGAAAGACAGCACGAATATTCCAGAGGAAAGAGCTTTGAAGTATCTGGCAACTCCCAGTGGATTGTTATATACCATGATTAAGTTTGATACTACTGGAATAAACACTTCCTATAGCAAGCTCGACCCCATTTTTCAACAGATTGAGAATCACTTGTAATTCGTGTTTTCGTATATCTGTATGGAATTCCAGCACAAACCGCTGTCATTTGCTACCCAAGTAGCATATTGGCTTCAGAATTGTCCAGTATAAATACATCGTTAGTGAAAATAATTGATGTTGAGCTAATATTAATCAATATTGAGAAAAAAAAAAATCAATATGAGTATTGGTTCAATATTGAAAATAAATTTAAACTGCATTTTGCAAGGTACTGATAATATATGGGTGGATTACCAATATCAGAATCACCATATCAGGTGATAATTGTTCTAAAATTGTTCGTTTTCGTTAACCAGCTGACGAACGTCAACCCTCAGAAGTCGAAACTTGTGCGAGCAATGGATCAACGAGGCCTTACCTTTTAACGTGCGATTACCCAGCACGGTGGCCCGGCGAGGATTCGAACACCGGCCTTCTGCTTGATAGGCAGATATGCTAACCACTACACCACCGAGAACTAACCATTATTTTTCATGCTGAGTACAAAGATTTATAAAAAAGTATGGTTTCCATTTGAAGTGACTATAATGACCGATAATTGAATATCAATTTTCAACAGCTATCTGCATGGAAAATTAATTCAAATTTGAACCATTACTTCTTCTGTAGACCCTCTTCCTAAAAGTGGAGGTGGAAATATTATGAAAATGAAGAGAAATATGTTTCAAAATTGATTTAAGTGGTCAAGTGGAGAGACGAATAGTAAGTACGTAACGATGTTTATCGTGAACTGTCAATGTTTTTATATTTATTCGAAGATACGTGTTTGGTGGAAATGTCATGAATATGCATTTTCGACGACTACAATCTCCATGGACAGCCGTGCTAGGCTGATAAAGAGTAATTAACTTGATAAATTAGATTAAAATAATGAGGTTCGAGTGTATATGTGAACTGGTAAAAGTTGATGGGAAAATCAAGTGGATAAACGTCAGTTCATTCGGAATCATGAATATCAAAAAAACTGATGATGACACTGAAGGGGTGGTTTATATACCAACTGGATTCGGACATGAAAAAATCCTGCTGAAACCAGAAGAAGGAGAGAAGAAAGGGGACACTCTGTTTTTATATATCGTTGTAATTAGTGGTGAGATATTTTTTCATCTTCAGTGTAACTAGGTCAATTCTCAACAAATCATAATGAAAGTTTCACCTTCAAATAATTACATGAATAGTCGGTGAGCACAGTTGAAAACTGACCAATAATCTCTTAATGAAATCATCTTGTAAACATTCGTTCAGGTCAGCCAATATTCTTCTTGGTATTTGTCTAGTAAACCATTGTGTAGGTGAATTTTTTCAAAAAGATTAGATTCATAACCAGTTTGAAAGTAAAAAATATAGAGTTGCTTGAAAGATTTCTACATATTATTTCAATATTGGTTTCACATATTTGTTTAATATGGATTATTATCAGGTAACAGCCACTTCCATTCAATTTGAAAGTGTGCTACCGACTATTTCTGGAATTTCCTATACAAAGAATACGACTCATTTGGATTCGCTTTTGATTGTCCCATCTTTAACCAGATGACGTGATGATTTCCTCGTATTTAGCATCAGCCTTTTAAGAGGTGAGTGATACGCATATCGATTATAAACTACGATCGTATTTAAGTTTGAAAATCATAAGGAGATTCAAGACTTGATTTCCTCATCGGGGTGTTGAACAGATCAATGTCTTCATTATTCTCTAGAAATATATTATATTCAAATATCATTAAGTTCAGGGGGAGAGCACCTGGAAATTTCTGAATGGAACTTTGCCTTGTATATTCCATTATTTGCGATAAGATGAATATATATCACACATGCATCCTTCTGCTATCCTCCGTGGTACCAGCCAGGAAAGTAGTCGTTTTCTGACAGATGTTCTATCAACCTACAGTGTAGGTGATCTGAGGCTGGCCTCGAAGAATTCTTCCAAGGTTATTTCGCCGAATGAAAATGTATAGGTGGTTACAGTTTAGCATAGAAGTGCTCAAGTTGAATTATGAAACCGATATACTGTGTGTGTGTCACATCAAACTTCCATTAGAAATTTGAGATGACGGATTAGATTTATCGATGAAAGTTTATTTCACAAGTTTCATAAATTAACAAACTTAGCTTCCTGAATATTTATCAATATACAGAGTATACTGATCAAAAAGGTAGCATATCAAAGTTAGAGATTCCAAATAGGACAAGAGGAAGAGGAAAAGAAGACTATTACTATCAATCCCTCGCCATTATTCCCTAAGGGAATAATATATGGCATTATTCTGCAGAAACCATGAGTATAATACATGCATTATGTATTAGTCGTAAATAATGGGTTATTATAGGAGGTATAGGTTCAGGTATGGCAAATATTTGATATGAATTCTTCAAACATATTCGTTGTGATTATTTCTGAATCGTATTTTTTGATTTCAGCAAGTTTTCTGGTATTCGAGAAGGGTTGCTGCGTTGTGTGGACCTCACCGGTGATTCCCCAACTGAAGTCGAATGATTCAGACATCAACCCTTTGGGAGAACGAATAACAACCGGTCAGATATCAGTCTTAGTCGGATTACCTACATTCTGCAGAATTTTTGGCCCTTTACTATTCGGAAGATTACCAGATGTCATCGGAAGAAAATATACGTTGATGGGCACCTCCCTGGGAATTTTGTTGGCCAGCCTGGCAATGGCCTTGGGCAGCCATTTGTACGTCTATTACATCGGCAGATCAACAATTAAACTTTGTTTCGGTGTGTTGCTGGGTGTCTTGCCGATGTATATGAATGAAATTTGCGAGGACCACAATAGAGCCAAGTACGGATGCCTGATGATGTTCTTCATGCCCCTGGGTAGTCTTTACGGCTATGTTGTGGGTCCCCTGACCAGCGTTAGATGGTTCACTTTTTTATGTGGAGCACCCTTGATTCCCCAGTTGATATTTTTTTCCTTACTAGTTCCTGAGTCTCCATACTATACAGCTGCTAAGGGAGACAAAACCACCACTATTCAGATACTGAGGAAATTGAGGAGCAATAAGAGCAAACAAGAAATTGAGCAGGACTATATGAAGATTGAAAAGATGTTGCTGATGCGAGAGAAAGCTGTGGGGGGTAGTTTCAAGAAGATTTTTGAAACACGCGCTTCGAGAATGGGGCTTTTGATTGGGCTGGTACTAGGCCTGAGTCCACATTTATCAGGAGTTCCTGTAATGATGGCTTTCCTAGCGCCCGTCTTCAATGAGGCCCGAACATATCTATCCGGAAATTCAGTCGCTATACTGGTGGGACTGGGAAAATTGCTGTTCTTTTTCGTGCCAATCGCCATTGTGGGAAGAGTCGGTAAAAAGCCACTACTTCTAATTTCCTGCCTGGGAACCGCTGTTCCTCTGGCTGTTCTCTCAGTATACTTTTACTTGAGTGGTATTTACACAAACTTTGCCCAAAGTATAAAATGGCTACCAATAGTTTCGATATTGGTTTATGTTTCCTCATATTCAGTGGGTCTTGGTTCGTCTGCCCTATCGACTATGAGTGAGCTGTTCCCAAATGACCTCAGATCTACTGCTACGTCATTGATCATGACAATTACCGGTATTTTCATGAGTATTGAGTCCAGCTCGTTTCCTTTGTTATCAGAATATTTTGGGGTATACTTCTGTATTGCTTCGTACAGCGTTGGCTGTTTTTTATGTTTGATATTCTTCTACTTTATGCTACCGGAGACCAATGGTAAGAGTTTCCAGGAAATTCAAGAACTGCTGAGCAAGAAGAATGGTTCTGAAAACAACACTTCGGATAGATGACGAGATATTATAATTCGGAGTATTTCAAAATGTTTTGACCTTTCTTGGTACAAATCTCCAGAATGACTGTGCTGTTATATGAATCAACTGAAAAGATTCGCTTCAATCAGGTTGACAATGTTCCTACAAGTGGATTGTCAAGCTGTGTGTGAATATCAATTTACTTGAAATAAAAATAACTTTTGTGTTTCGTTCTTGAAATTATAGCAGAGCGCTATATATATATATATATATATATATATAGATGGAAGGGAGTTATTGCTTACCCAAATATAAAGTTCACAATGGAAATCGAAAGATTCTTAGATCTCATCACAAAAACCAATGACTCTTTCACCCACACGGTCTACAGGAAACCAACACACACATACCGATACCTTAACGCAAACTCCCACCATCATCCAGCACAAACCAATTCCGTTGTAAATTCCCTCATCAACAGATCTATCAACCTCACAGACCTTCACAACAAACCACAGGAACTAGCCCAACTCAAATCAGCCCCTCTTCGAAATGGATTAACAGATCATCAAATTTATAGATCCATCCGCCGCCATCAAACTCCTCCTTCCATTCCCAGAGACCCAACAGACAACAACGTTCCCCACAAAGATTTCCTTCCCTACATTAAAGGTGTCACTGACAAAATCAGCCAAATTCTCAAAAAACAGGACATAAAAACGATAATCACAGCCAACAATAAAATCTCCACATTCCTCCGCTCCCCCAACGACAAAATTATAAACGAATCACAGGGTATATATGAAATACCATGTTGTGATTGCCATAGAACATATGTAGGCCAGACCAACAGACGTGTGACAAGTAGAGTATACGAACATCAACTTGCTGTCCGAAATCCAGACCCATCTTCAGCTTTGTCCAAACATCATCAAGAGACAGGACACAATATAGACTTTGAGAACACTAAAACCATCGCCACAGCAAAAACACTACAAGCTCGTATAATTCGCGAGGCCATCGAAATCGAGAAGCGACCTTCCTGCTTGAATAAACGTGACGACGCGACGGTCAGAGACTTCCAACTGAATGGAAACCCCTAATTTCCAGATGCCCACTCCCCACCAAGACATCCGACGGTGCTTTAGTAGCACCCGCTGCTATAAATACCACCCAAAATCCCCCGATATCCCAGTTCAATCTAAGGGGTAGGCAGATTGAGACCTTAGAAAGAACTCGTGACGAGACCTGGGGAGTAGGCAGACTGAGACCTCAGCGTGAAGTCACATTTACGTCTTGAGAATGGCTCCAAAATCGGAGCCGAAACGTCGAGAACAAAACTCTACACGCGGTCCAACACAAACACAACAACAATACTCACAAGATCTGATATATATATATATATATATATATATATATATATATGTATGTTAGCATGAAGATTCTCACGGACGAAGTATGATGAGTTGTTTTTTCGGGTTTCATTCCGTGTTCTGTGGTTTTGATCCTCTGAAGGATAATTGTCGCAACGTTTCGGGAAAATCTCATTATTTGCCATCTTCTAGGTGATGATTGAGTTTCGACATATATATATATATATATATATATATATATATATATATATATAATATATTTATATATATATGTGTTGTTGAGTTCGGGTTGAACCGCGTCTGGAGTTTTGTTCTAGACGTTTCGGCTCCGTCGAGAACAGAACTCCAGGCGCAGTTCAACCCGAACTCAACAACAACATACAACTGACCGCGGAAACCTATCCGACACTATATATATATATATATATATATATATATATACATATAGAAGAAGAAGAAGATCCTTTATTTAGAAGTAGGTTACCCTAATATACAATAAGTGAGGAAATTTTTTTTCCAAAAAAATAACAACAATTACACACTAATATTAATATTCATAGATACATAAATAGATAATGCAAATAGATATCAGTTTGTGAAACAAATCGTAATTCATGAGGAATGAATTGATTGAGCGTTACAATTATTTCTAATCAGTCAATAATACATACAAACTTAAATTTATACAAGAGATATAAAATACCTATATTATGTTTCATGTATATAGTTCAATAATTTCCTTTTGAAAACATTCAGTGAAGAGCTATCTTTTATGTTTATTGGCAAGTCATTGGATTTAACGAAGCCTTTGAAAAACAATGTATTCATACTACTTTTGAAATTTGTTCTGACAATATGGAAATTACTATTTTTGCGAGTGAAATGTTCATGAATTTCAAAGTTATATGTGACCATTTTTTTGAAATAAGGAGGAGACAAGTCGTTTATTATTTTATAAATGAATATCATTGCTAGATACAGTAATGTTTGTGATACCGTCATCCATTGTAGCGTTGACAACATTCCATTTATTGGTGAATATCTATTACATTTAAAAATAATTCTCATTCCTCTATTCTGTAACTTTTGCAACTGACTAATTTTACTTATATTCATCGAGTACATAATTGTAGCACAGTAGTCAAAATGTGGTAAGATAATTGAATTGTACACGGTTATTTTAGCAGCAGTCGATAAGTTCTCAGCGATTCTTGAAAAAAAGTACAATTTTTTTGATATCTTTTTATGAATATATTCGAAGTGATTATCAAATGAGAGTGAATTATCAAGTTGAATTCCTAAGTATTTGGTATGTGTGACAATTTCGATTTTCTATATTTATATTCAAATTATTTAACGTGATTTTGGCGTATTTTGATTTGTTTGTTATTATCAAAGCTTTGGTTTTAGCTACATTCAATTTCAATTTATTGATTTCCAGATATCTCTTAACACCAACTAAAATGGAATTCATTTTGTGAATGGCTTTATCTAAATCTGAGTCACTGCATGCCAGCAATGTATCATCTGTGAATAAATTAACAAACTCACAATCCACATATAAATGTATATCATTCAAGTACAGAATAAAGAGTGCAAAAAAAACATGTGAACTTGAATGTTCAATTGAAGTATTATGAAGTTTGATTGTTTTGTTGTAGTTTGTAGAAGGTTATCTTCGGAAATACTGATACAATCATGAAAATCCTTTCACTAACAGAATGCTACCCTGTCTGGGAGTGATATAGGCTATATTTATTATGAATGAACAGAGAAATACCAGTATATATAAATGGAGTTGGGAAAGAGCGGGCGAAATATATCAGCAAATTCATTCGGTTCTTGTTGGGCAGTGGTGGCTTGTGATCCGTCCTCTTTGGTTTAACAGGGAAATGAACTGAAAGTGAAATTTTTAGCCTCATCTTCAGCAGATCACCAATATGACCGAAAACGGTTGGAGCATTCAAACACCTTTGAACGAATTCCATGATTATGAGCTTCTGCAGCAGCTTCAATGGTTTCAGTACACCTATTTCTTGAATGTACATACTCGATCGAATGCCGCTGACAGCCTCAGAGCAGCTTTTATTGAATCAGGTTGGTATCTTCGTAATACTTGGATGAAATGTTTCCATTCCCAGAGTGATCGTTTCAGAGATTTCTCGAGCACATAGAGTGGGATCGCTAGAAGAAAACAGACCCTTTTCCAAGGAGAATTAGATGAAAACATTCGAAGAAATACTTCACTTCTCGTCAGCTTCTTATGATCTACAAGGCTCAGATACGACCTGTCTTGGAATACAGTTCTCATGTGTGGAGTTTGGTACCAAAAAATTCATTGGGGCTTCTCGATTCTATTCAGAAAAAGGCAAATCATCATGTTGGTGATTCTTCGCTCACAGACTCGCTCACATCTCTTTGGAGCATCGTAGAAGGGTCGGGGACTTGTCTCTCTTCTTTAGATATTTTCACAGTCGGTGCCCTTCTGAATTGTTATCAATCGTTTCACCCTTGGCAATATCTACACGGATGACTCGACTCGACTCGAGTACAGAATTCCGACCCCTTCGTTGTGAGCTTAGAGACCTGTCGAACCTCCCTTGCTCAGGGATTTCTTTTTCAATAGAACGGCTGAACTTTGGAACCTCTTGCCGGCAGTGGTTTTTATTGAGGCTTCCAAACTTCGAAGTGAATGTTAATTCGTTCCTCCTGTCCTTTGATTCACGTGGTGTTCTTTGAACATCACAGGACTTCCCTTTCATGTGAATTTGCATATTAAAAAAATCTCGGATAACATTACTGGACCATTGCATCGCAATTCCCAATGAAAATGTGTACTTCATCCCACAAATCACATGAGATTGCAAATGTGGAAAAACCCTCTGGAATAAAGGAATCCCCCATCATGAGTCTTTGAGTTGCCGAAGAGAGCACACATATCGTCACAGAGCGTGCAAGCATAAACATCTGCATTCATTGAACCGATAAATACAAATCTTTATCATCGATTCGACGTCAGAGATTTGAAATGAACAATAATCACAGTTGTGTATTCGATAATCACGAGTTCAAGGAAGTGGTTCTGAAACCAGTTGACTATGGAGAGAAAATTCGGCAGGCAGAACCGGACTCAAAGAAAATCAATGACACGCTATTTCTCTACTTCTCCGTGGTGACAGGTAAGTTCATATTTGTTTCTGGTGTTTTCATTTTTAGTCTAGCTCTCAAGTCTGAAGTGAGGAAATCTATTGATAATGGTCCTAAACTAGGGCTCATTCGATTCGGAATGATGCCTAGACAAATGTGCAAAAAGTTTTATCCGTCAGTGAATTGCTTCGATAGTTATTAGCAAATGGGATTGTCAGAAAATTGATTCAAATTATTCAAACGAATTCCTAAGAAAAGAAAATTTTCACTTGAAATAGTTTCGATCAGCGAAGCTCCCCCACTTGTATTAACCATAGGCGCCGGAACTTCAAAATTACTCGGTGTCCAAAAATGAACATATAATAATAATTATGTATATATATATATATATATATATATATATATATATATATATTTATTGTTGAGTTCGGGTTGAACCGCGTCTGGAGTTTTGTTCTCGACGTTTCGGCTCCGATTTTGGAGCCATTTTCAAGAGTTAATGTGACTTCACGCTGAGGTCTCAATCTGCCTACTCCTCAGGTGTTGTCACAGGGGGCAAGGGCTTGTGACTTGACGCCGGGGCCTCAATCTGCCTACTCCCCAAGGATGTTGGGTGGTATTTATTGCAGCGGGTGCTGCCAAAGCACCGTCGGATGTCTTGGTGAAGACTGTCCATCTGGAAATTATATATATATATATATATATATATATATATATATATATATATATATATATACATATATATATTATATATCCCATAATAAACTAGGTAATATATTCAGGTAATGTTCACATAAATAAAAAAAAAACAAAGTGAATACTAATCCAAAACGACAACATGTTAAAAATGTTAAAAATAAAAATGATAAAAATAATTTCCAAACTCTTCGGTAAAGTATAGAAAAAAACAAAAAAATTATAATCACAGCCAGTATCAAACCTTAAATGCCAAATGGCGAGTCTGAGTAGTACAAAAGAAACAAATAACCAGTTTTTACATGAGCTATATTATATATATATATATATATATATATATATATATATATATATATATATATATATATATATATATATATATATATATATATATATATATATGCAACAAAGTGCGAGATTCACGAGGAACGTCTGATAACCGAAGTTTTCCGCCATTACACTCGTGTGATGTTGTCACTTTTGTTGACCACAAGCCCAGCGGATGCTCTCGGAATTTTCATCCGAGAGCCTCCGTGCAGAAGGTTCCATTTGGAACCACAAATCTGCAATCCTATGCATGTCGCCAAAAGCTGATTTAATTACCAGCAGACGTCATGGTGTGGTCTATCTGTGGACTGCAGTTTTCTTTTGTAGCTGTGATTATAATTTTTTTGTTTTTTCTATACTTTACCGAAGAGTTTGGAAATTATTTTTATCATTTTTATTTTTAACATTTTTAACATGTTGTCGTTTTGGATT